>MKEJ01051691.1:0-10255 GCA_001753735.1 Embelia ribes | reverse complement strand
AAAAAAAAAAAAAATTCTTTTATTTAAAAAAATATAGAATATTTGGTGGTCTTTTTCAAAATTATGGGGGATCACTCTAGCAAACCCGCTATTTTTTGAGGGATTAAATAGTACAAGATAAAGAGATTTGGTTCAAATTGGTAGGGGGATCTGTTAAATCGAATCACAAAATCGAACCGTAGTATCGTAAGATTTTACTTTCAATAAAAAAATAGCCCATGAAAACAATAGATTTACTTGTATTATGTTGTAAATGCATTATAATAGTAAATTAATTGTCATGTTTCATGTTTCATGGATTCATAATTTGTTTTCATATCCATTTTATTTACTTGACTGGAATTTTATAAGATTGTTTCCATAATTCAAAATTTTGGTATGCTAAAAGGTTTTTTCCAAATCCTCCTGCATATAGGCCAATTAAGAAGTGAAAAAGGACAGATTCACTCATTTTTTATTCGTAAACTTTATCATATTTTACCAATCTAGTGAATTGCTGTCAAGTTTTGAGCAAAATATGTTCTTTGAAATAAAGGGTATTACGTTATTTAGGTTTGATTTGAGTCATGGACAAGATGAGGAAGAAAGAAGATAGATAATATCGATTATGAGAAAGAGGGAAAATGTGAGAATGAACAATAATATGACTAATTAGGCACTCTATTTTAGTGAAAAGGCTTAGTTTTGACTCTTTTTTATTTTTTTTTCTAGCTACTTTTCCAGAATTTATAAATTCGTAAAATAGGATGCAAAATCGAGATTATAAGATTTTGGTACAAAAGATCGAGATTTCTCTAACTTGACCCCAAAACCCATTTTCATGAAATTGAACTATGTTTCTATAGCTAAGATCGTAAAATCCTAAGCTTTTAAGATTTAAATCGCTATTTTAACAACCATGGGTGGAAAACACTGGTGAAGATTCCCTAAAATTTAATTTCTAAAATTTAGGATAGGGGCTCATTTAGGAGCACTGGTGTGGGTAAAAATGGGTTTTGAAGTGCGGTAGCAAATTAGCAATGGTGTAACCAAGTTTGTCTTTTTCTTCTCTTCAGTTAACTTGTTGGGTAAAAGGGAGATGATTGGGAGGAAAAATATGGGCCGCGCTTCGCTTCTGCTTCTGGTACTAATATCTTTAGGGCTATTCATTGCAACTTACAATTTGGTCACTATGGTAATGGACAACTGGACCTATGATGGGTTTGGTGATGCTAATTTTAAGAAAATAGGGAACTCGAATGCAAGGTTCCATGTTGCTTTAACTGCAACTGATGCGCCTTACAGTAAATGGCAGAGTCGGATCATGTACTATTGGTATAAAAAGGTCAAAGATATGCCTGGTTCTGAAATGGGCGGATTTACTAGGGTTTTGCACTCCGGAAAGCCGGACAATTTGATGGAAGAGATCCCCAGTTTTGTGGTCGACCCTCTTCCGGAAGGGCTGGATCGGGTAAGGATGCGTAATTTCCCTTTTTTGGTTGTTCTTTTCCGTCTCTTTGTGTAAACTTGTGAACTATTTCTCCATTTTATGTTAACCAGCATTCATGTGATAGTATCTAGCTATCTCGTTCCACTAATAGCAAATGGAACTCTGATATATCTAGTTCAATGACTTTCTTAGGGGCAGTCAGATTGTATGATGGAAATAACTTACTTGTGATATGATGGTTCACACGTGCTATTCTGCTGACTGTGACTCTTTTGCTCTCCTCCATGGAGTAAGTTTGTTGGAGATATGAAGTTGTGATCTTTTTTCTTGTTTGACCCTTACTGAAACAGTGTACTTGTAGTCCCAGTATCTTAAAACCAATTTATGTATGTTTTGATGGAATAATGCAAAATAAGGGGTCAAATTGGAGCTTTTTCCTGATCAACCTGGTCGGTCTTAGAGTGGTGCAAATTCCTGTCTTCGATCGGGTGAACTTTCTGATGCCCACCCGTAGTTGTTCAGAAATGGGCTGTGGTTATCCTACCTGGACCAATAACCAAAGGAAACGAGGGAAATGTTTTTGAATTAATGAAGATGCTTTTTCCAATTAAGGTTGTAGAAGATAAATGCAAATAACATTATCTACGAAGCAAAAGTAATTGAATTTTCAAACAATTAACGAAACCATATACAGTGAAGTTATTTGGACTCAATTATGCTCCTCATTTTGCGACATAAACATCATTTCTTTGGGGGTGAAAGAAACAGAAAATAAAAGGACTGACTAGTCTAGCCTAGACAACTCAGATTTCTTTGTATTGGATACTTATGGTAAGGAAACTTAAACAGTGTCATTTTTTTTTTTCATTTTTATGTTCCAGACTTTTTGTTATCTTCTGTCTAATCTCTGCCTGTACTTTGCTTCCAAAGTTATATTTTTTCTTTTATTGCTTGAGGTCCTTTCGCATCCAATAATTATTGGAATGAAATTCTTTGTTTTGTCTAGTCTTTCTTGAACACCCTTTTTTGCCTGCCACTATTTATATTCTTCTTGATCTTTGCTTCAATATAGCTACTTTTGTCTCTTACCGAAGTTCATTCTTTATACCATTTACTCTCCATTGTATTGTGTGTCCAGGGTTATATAGTCTTGAACAGACCGTGGGCCTTTGTGCAATGGCTGGAACAAGCGACAATAGAAGAAGAGTGAGTTTTCCAGTTAAAACTTAATATTTATATTGGCTCTTGCTTACCGTGATCTAAAAGCTAGCACTTCTCCTGTACAAGTGATGCAGATATATCCTAATGGCAGAACCGGATCATATATTTGTAAATCCTTTGCCAAATTTGGCTCATGGAGACCATCCAGTGGCTTTTCCATTTTTCTACATAAAACCAGCTGAGAATGAGAAAATTATAAGAAAGTATTATCCTGAAGAAATGGGACCGGTGTCTAACATCGACCCAATTGGTAATTCTCCAGTAATTATCAAGAAGGTAGACTAGCTTATTGATAGTTAAGTGCATTTAGTTTCGAATTCTACTAAGCTAGATCTGTCATTTTTATACCAGTATGTCATTTTATTTTTACTTTTCTTGGTTTATTTTTTGGCTTTTTGCTCCATGTCACTCCGTCATGTAACTTCATCTCACGGAAAGCCTATTGTGACATTTCCTTTCTTACGAACTCACGTCCATTGTTGTTAAAGACGCTTGGCTCCTGAAGCTATTTGGATGCTCCCGAAGTGTAGGCGCTTGCCTGAGTAAGGCTGGGGGTCTTCTTCTTCGTTGTTAGATAAGTAGGATATAACAAGACAAATCTAATTTCTGAGGTGCACTAATCGGTCTATTTAGTCTCACAACACATAATTGTCTTCAGCAACCCTCGCAAATCAATAAATAGGTCTTGCGCAATATATTTGAAACGGTAATGTTTTTCAAAATTAAATAGTACTAGATCCCAAATAACTACAGACCTTGCTACATGAAGTGCATTTAGGAATTAAAGCAACTATGCATATCATCATGTCCGCGTGTCTATATTAAGACCCTGCTACAGGTGCTCGCTTTGGCTGTGCTTTTTCAATACTGCCTTGCATTGACCTCTTTAACATTCTAGGGACTCCCCTCGCCTTGCCTTTGTGCGTAGTAGAGCGTCCCCCATTGCTTATGACAACCCTACCACCTCAGTTAAATTTTTGTCTCTCAAGTCCCCTAGCATTGGCAACACTTTGCCTTAATAGTACATGGCTGTGTCTCACGGACCGAAGGTGAAGTGTCATCCCGTGACACTGTGTTATGATGCTGCCTTTATCATCTCTAAAACTAATTCCTCATATCTCTCGTTTTCATTACAAATTGTCTTTCGCTTTTTCATGATGGCCCCAATTTCCGACTTCGTGTAGTAATTGAAGCAGAATATGTCAAATATCTTTTACTCACTCTTTTCAATGAATGAGTTTGCCTTCTTACTCTGGCATTGATTAATGTAATTTCTGCAGTCTATATTAGAACAAATTGTACCTACTTGGATGAATATTTCTTTAAGTATGAAAGAAGACGCCGAGACCGATAAAGCTTTTGGATGGGTGCTAGAAATGTGAGTCATGTTTTACGAATTCTATCATTTTCTTTATTTCTTCTGTGCTGTACTGTTTCTCATCTGGTCTATTTTCAGTTTTATTTGTTCTTTGTGAATTTAATTTACTTTCTTGTTGTGCTATTTCTGTTCATTATTAAAGGTATGGTTATGCTGTTGCTTCTGCATTACATGGTGTTAAGCATATGCTCCGCAAGGACTTTATGATCCAGGTATGAAATATTGAAACCAAAATTTTTGCTTCTCTTCTCTTTTTGCATGGCAGTTTATCCAAAGTCATTCGTGGGCCATTCAGCTACATCTTTCAATCATTTCAGCCACCATGGGATTTGGAAATTCGGAATAGCTTTATCATCCATTACACTTATGGATGTGATTATGATATGAAGGTAAGATACTACTTCTAACTCTTTTTCATCTCCTTATGTGCATGATATTTACATAGGCTTTCTCATGCTCCATATGTGGGTAATTATTCAGGGTAAACTGACATATGGAAAAATTGGGGAATGGCGTTTCGACAAGAGATCTCACCTTCGTGGTCCTCCACCTAGGAACCTACCATTACCGCCTCCCGGAGTTCCTGAAAGTGTGGTATGTATGTCCTATTTTAATGCGGCAAATTGATACTTAATCGAATTTGGTAATGGAAATATATTCATGGGAATGTAGCTCAGTGCCCTAAAATTCTGTTTCCTGTCATCTTTTAGGTTGCGTTCTTTTCTCCATCTAGGCTCAACCTGTTTCAGTGTTTTCTAATTTGCTTTTATTTTCCAGTCTGAGTCAAAGGGAAAAAGTTTGAGTCATTTTTTGGATAAATTTCTTTCGCAAAAGAAAAAACTAGGTTTGCATCTGTTAAAAAAAAATCCAATTTTGTTTATGTTATAGAGAGGGAAAATAAAAGACAGAAGTGAGTAGTCATAAACAAACGAGAAAGTGCCTGAATTTTGATGTGGTGTGGACGAGAGTTTTCACCATAACGTCTCCAATCTTGTTCTATATTGGATCGAATTGCTCCAATATGTGGGTATTTAAACAGTGTTCGTAACAAACCAACCTTGTTTTGAGTTTCCGAGAGTTCTTTCGTATCTTGTCAGTTTAGTTTAGTCCCTTAATTGGGTTATTTTCAGATAGTGTTATTTGACTGGATTAGCATCAGGCTTGGTTTATCGATACAAGTCTTTTGGCTTTTAATTTAGTGAAAAGAGTTGACTTGTTTGTAGAAGCTTCGTTCGTACGACCACTACTAAGATGACGTTGAAGGATTATGTCGTTAACAATCAAGCTAGAGTTAAAGATAAAATCCATATAAATTGAAAAGATATAGTTTTCACTCTATAAAGGACAAAGGGGCAACAATTACTTTGTGATTTCGGCCGCTCCAATTACTGTTATCTTCATATATGTCAGTAGTATGAGTCATTGTATATGTCAACTCAGGGAAAGGGTGACAAACTCGTAGAAAATGATGTATTTCCCTCTGGTGGTCTGTGGGAGATTCGTGTTTTTGGGGAAATTGTCGATAAACTGGCCATCATGTACATACAGTATATTGGCTGCGGAAGTATGGTTAATGTGGAGCATTACTGTTGGTTGAAGAAGGGCTTAATTATGTGTTTCTTTATGTAGTCATTTGTTGGTTGGATTTTTCATGTTGAAAAAATAGTACATGAATCTAGAAGCAATTTATATATTAATCTAGAAGCAATTTATATATTTTTACAGTTTTTTGTCTTTATCTTATTTGCAGGTAAGACTTGTAAAAATGGTTAACGAGGCCACTGCTAATATTCCAGGATGGGACACATTGTAATTTGTTGCTGTGCTCAGGTGCATATGTTAAGCATGCAAATACTGTTTAAAGATATCGCTTAAACTAAAAGCACAGAATAGAGGACAGGTGTTGAAATGTTTGGAACTGAGGTTGGTAGCTTTCGGAATTTATAAGTACACACAGGGGACTGAAGTAATGGTATAAATTGGAAAACTATATTTTGGATTTCTACAAGTAGAGAATGACTCCTTTTTGCCTTTTTGTAATTGAATGCAAGATGCCTTTTAGTCTTTATATATGAAATTTTCCCTTCTTGGATTATCAGAAAAAACAAGCTAGTCTTATAAAATGTTTTTTTTTATACTCATGCTTCAGAATTGATGTGCAGAAAATGCCAGTAGAATCACGGTGGTATTTAGCCAGTCTATATATAGCGTGAGATTTCCTTATAAATGAGCTAATACCCCAATATAATTGGAAATTATGTGTGCATTGTGTGTTAATATAGGCCCCATGTCTCCTGCATTTTTTCTGGTTAAACCGCTTTTAATAAGGACTTAAGATCCCAATTAAGAAAGAAGACATAATTAGCCAAATTGTTCCTTCCTTTGTATGCCCTTGGAAATGCAAAGAAGATGAAAAATAACTCCATGCCCTTCTCTCTCGTTAGTATGATTTAGTTTCCTTTTGTTTCCTCTCTTTGCAACAGTTGCTGATATGCGCTCTGCTATAACATCTTAAATTTTCAAGTCTGTGTGTGTTTACGTGAAGCTCTTTGAACGTATGGACTCTAAATTTTTAAGGTATCAATAATCCATGGAGTAATTTGAGTTGGTGTGCATCGTGCGGATTTCAAATTCCTGGTAAAAGCTAGTTTGAAATTTTAATGTCCAAGGGCAAGTGTGATGCAGGCGTGGATTTTAAATCATGGCACTCATGGAATACCAACAGAATAAAACTTCCAAATCTCTTGTATACGTGAAACTACTCTCGCAACTTTTATCGATGTTCTGCATACCTATCTATGGTCATGTCCCTCTGCTCATCTCCAATATCGCCTTTTCTAGAATTTGACCATAGAGCTCTTGGACATGGTAATTTGAAAAAGACCTTCTAAGTTCATCAATGCTAGTTTACGATAGATGGCCCTTAAGAAATTGGGGATTTGATGGGCTGCAGAGGCTTAGTTAATTTTATTAGTTGGCATTCAATGTTTGGAGGGATCAAATTGCACAAAACCGTAAATTGAAATAATCGTCTTCTTTTTTCCAGTTAAAGAGTGGTTGCTGCCAGCACTACTCACTGCTTCCACAAGGATATTATATCTAGTAGGATCTAAACATCCATAGCAAATAGAAGATTCAAAATTCTAATTTTGATATTGAACACTTAATATAGAATTTTTGAATAAGCAATGTTTGAATCTAACAATATCACCCATTACTAATTAGTTGTTCAGTTTCTGGATTGTGAACCAATTACTAAGCGCCGCACCCAAAAAAGTATCATCTCTTATTTCGTAAGTTGGCATTTTGAAGTTTAGAGACAATATGGTAGGAATCGAATGAACCGACCAGAGCCACAACATTGCATGGGATTGAAAATCTGTGTCAGCAACATTGTTATGAGATTTTTAACTAACTAATCGGGATTTTATATCAACAGCTTCCCTGCCAATTGTACCTCAAATTTAGTGGTTTATAGTTAAAAGGCTTTAACCATTCGTATGCACCTGCAAAATTTGATGCTTGATGCATCGTCGAATTTCATAAGCAAATGAAAACACTCTCCAATCAAATAATCCCCAGTTGAGCTGGAGTGGTTGCTTTCATACAACACATATATTGACTTATAAAGTTTTTGTACACATTATTACATATAAATACTGAATTGTGATAATTTTTGGTTCATCTATGGATTATTAACGTTTTTTAGGCGAGATGATCTTGTGGTGAGGGAGGGCCTCATCTTGACAATCTGTTGCTCATCGACACCCAATTTTTTAGCAGCAAGTTCTGCCTCAAAGAAGCGCTTAGTTGCTTCTTCCATATAGCTCTTTCCCTGCTTAACGGTCATCTCCTTGCCGAGGTTGTTGGGGAAACTTGTGAGGATGTCCTCTCCTTTTAGCACAGCTGCTAGTTGAAGTAGCTCCTGTTGGAATTCGCTCAGCTTTGCGTCTTCTTTGGCTCCGCCTTCCCTTATCTTTACTGGTGTCGGAAGTTGCACTATATAGCAATTTAGTTAGTCCCGTCTCTTACTTTAAGAATATTACGGTCTTAGAAATAGAGAATGCTACAAACTTACATACACAACCATACCAGAAGGGTTGTTTCAATTCCAATGCAACAAGCGGTAGACCTCTACTTTCTTGTTACACAAAACAACCTTAACTCGAATTGTCACAAGGATTTTATGGGTTGCTTGGTTGTAGCTTTTAAACAAATAAGTCAGTTTATTTCTGATTAAAAAAAAAATTGGATGCGTTTAGCTTAAAAAGTCCACTTTATTTAGAACAAAACAGTAAATAAACTCAGATTAAAAGCAGAACAACCAAGCACTGTCAATCTTTTAAGCAAAAAATTTGAAAAGCATAATCTTATAAGTTGCAACCAAACAAGCCAAATGAAAGAAGTAAGAACTTTTTTTTGGGAATCAAATTCTCTACAATTAGGAATATCAAATGGGCAAAATCCAAGCTACCTTTTCTGAACCACGGTTGCCATAAAATTTTCTTGTCCAAACTAAGGTAATATGAATTTCAGACTTACTAGGACAATCAGTTCTGGGTGTTGTTCGGGTTTGCAGAATATTTTCAAAGGTGCCTGCCCACGCGTCCCTCTTGGTGAGAAAGGATGGCAGGTTGAAAATCTTCTTCACAGTTGCTGGTATGGATGAATGTTCATATTCTGATGTGGGAAATGGTTTTCCATCAGGCCCATGGACAACTGCATCGATGTCATCGTAACCGATTAGATTTAGTTTCATGAATATCGTTATTAAATCTTTTGACATAAGCAAAGAGAAATAAGGATGAGTAATCACAATAATCGTGTCATTTTGTTCCTTCCCTTTGTCAGAAACCAAAATTCGTATTTATGAAACTTAAAAATCTTATTTATGCATTTAGGTTTAGCGTAGAAAAAATGGTTCTTTTTCTTCCTAATATGTTTGTTCCTTGGGTTTAGCCGCTAACGTAGAGGGTGATATTGTGAAACAGGGAATGATATTTTACTTCTTTTAGTGTCTTTAAATTTGCCATAGCTTTTTGCTATGCTTATATTCATTTCTTTGTAAGAACGCCTTAATTGTTTTCTGGTATTCTAATAACCTAATATAATCACTCATGAAAAAATTTACATTACGAGGGGTTGTAAGTGAGGACTCTAGTCTGCCATCCTTGGCTATTGAACAATATTGAGGGATGAAACCGAGAATTTTGCATGACCGTGGCCAAATTCTACAGAGGTTTCCATATTGAGAGTTCTTTCAAATTATGGAACACATCAAACTATTATATTTGAAGAATTTACACACATATTTGAGTTCTTTCAAATAAGAAATGGAAACTAATTACCAATAAAAATTAAAAAGTGAAAAAAATTCTGAACTAGAACAAAGTGTAAGAAATAAAAAATTATTCAGGAAAAAAAAAAAAGAAGAAGTAAAACTGGAAGGATACATACCGGTTCCCTTGTCAATCCATGGCGAGGCCATGATGGTTGGGACCCTGACTCCCAGCCTATCAAACTTAAAGAAGAATGGGTCTGGGCCCACAATGTCATCCGGGCTGGGGACACCCCTCACGGGTGTGCTCACGTGATCGAAGAACCCACCGTGCTCGTCGTACGTGATGATCAGCAGAGTTTGGTTCCACTGCGGGCTAGCTCTTAGGGTCTCGTACACCTCCTTCACGAACATCTGCCCCTCATACACGTCATGAGACGGATGGTCATCATTGGCCGGCTCCAACTTTGAGTCCACGTAACGCTGCTCCACCACCACATAGTTGGGCAGTTTCCCATTCTTTGCGTCATTCTTGAATGACAATCCATATGGATGAAACATTCCTGTCCATACATTCATTTGGTTTACAAATGGGAAAAGCAAGTTATTTACCAAGTATACTCTTTTGGCACCAAATTATTACAAATTTTGTGCAACGCCGGAAATATTGATACACTGGACACGACACAAGTAGGTGGCAAAGATAATATTCTGCATCCACCAAGGGGCTTCTTCGATACATGCCAATGGATAACCGAGTTCTAAGGCTATTCACTAGCCAGCCCGTTTAGGCCAAGGGTTATGGTTTTTTCCTAAAACATGTCCCACAAGTAGTCCATTGGCCATGGGCCTCACAGGCATGTGTGCCAACCCGCCAAACCGACTCGTCATGGCCTGCCTCAGCCAAAATTTCAAATACAGCGTCTATATAACTTTTTTTTTTTTTTTT
>MKEJ01051681.1:0-10084 GCA_001753735.1 Embelia ribes | reverse complement strand
ATATATTATTGCGCCTTAAGTAGCCATTGATTTATGTTGTATATAGCCTTAAGTGGCCATTGATGTATGTTGTATATATTGTTGCGCCTTAAGTGGCCATTGATATTTGTTGTATATATTTTTGGGCCTTAACTGGCCTTCGTATTACATACTGTCATTGCCTTAAGTAGTGTGTACTAGATTCGGAGGCAAGAACATAATGTATTATATATTATCTATATTTGATTGGAAGTTGTATGAAAGTATAGATATGTTATTGGGCTTGTATACAGAATGAAGAATATATTTACACCTTCTACTAAATCATTTGGCCAGTGTACAACTTCTATTGTTTATGTAAATAGGAGGTGATGGGTTGCATTATTCCGCAGCAACGCTCTATATTATACTCGATGTATTAAATTGGAGCTATACAATTATATATATATATATAGACTTTATATAGATGATTATTGTAGGTAAGGAATGGGCTATTATAGTTATCGTAGTTTCTTTATAAGCTCACGTCCCCGGGTTTATGGGGATTCGGGGTGCGAAAAAATCAATAGGATTTTATTTTTGAAATTCTTTTACTCTTAACCACAATACGAACATTAGATTAATTTTAAATGATGTCGTTTTCGATAAAGTGTATAGTTTGGAGCATGCAAATGTGTTGATTGTATAACATAAAGGTTGAATCTTCCGAAGGAGAAGATGAACGCGTGTCTAGTGTGTTGCCTTACTTTATATGAGCAACTTGGCAGTAGTATTCGGTTTATAAGATACAAAGTATGAGACAACTGTCTTCTAAATGAGGTAAATTTTTAGGCACAAGATTTTGTGATGAGTGCGAGATACGAGTGTGTATTCCAAATTGGATTGAACTTGAGAAAATTGAGACCCTTGGTTAAGGAAGCATTGAGTAAATTAGGACGAGTGATTAGATTAATTATAGACTTATGTTGAGAAGCTATTAAGCTACGAGAAGTTCAGGAACCAATTAGTGTTGGTCGGAATATATACAATCTTTGAATAATGATCTGACTATTTTTTCGTGTATACAATCGGATATCTGAGTTGTACGAGTAGAGTTGGTGACCCGAGATTAGGGATGAGAGAGATGAATTAAAATTTGGTGGATTTAAGATACTGTGTGGAATTGGTGAAGTGTCTGGTTATGGGTTTGTTAATATTTGTATGGCAAGGTGCTAGTATGATAAAATTTGTGTTGGGTGTAGAAGTCATTTAAGACACAAATTTTGTTAATGATGGACATGATTCCCTAACCAATGTGTACAGCTGTAGGTGTACTCGAACTAAAAGTTGGAGGAAGATAGAATTTATGTTAAGTTATGTGGTTGAGATGATAAGGAACAGAAGGAAATTTAGAGGGGTTGAGAATTCAAGAAGATCCATACATAGTCTAGAACATAATATAAACTATTTGAAGACATTTTATTTTGAAGATTGATATATGAATAGAGTGATATAACTTCTGGACATTTTAGCAGTCAGAAAGTAGAATAGATAGAGCTTGGGGTCGTTGGATTTTGTAGTTTTGAGTGACTTTCTGAGTTTATATATGGCACAGATAGGATGCAATGGTCGAGGTAGTAGTTGAGTTGATTACAGTGGATGTGGTAAGCGTAGTATTTTTAGGGAGCTTTGAGTTATTTTGGTTGGTACTTTTAGGAGAATTGTTAGTGGATAATGTGTTAGTGTAAGATTGATAAGTAAGAGTTGTATGCGTGCTAGGGAGTGATGAATGCGGTGGGAGTATGTTTTGCAATAGGAGGGGAAGGGCACGTGTTTGCACTTATTGGTTATTGGGGATGTGGTTATGTGGAATGGTTTGGGTATGTTTGTATGAGGCAAGATATGAGTAATGATGTTAAGATGGAAAGGGTATAAAGAGGTAGATATGTATAGCTTTTGACTGGCGTTATTGTAATGAGTGCAAGGTTATGTTGTCGAGGTTAAGAGGTTGGTTTCGATATTAGAGTATTGGTCTAATAGGAGAATATGAACAAGTTAGAATCGGGTATGAATTTGCATTTTCTGAAAAGTTTATGACGACTGGTAGTTACATTAGGCATCTGTTGGAGTGTAGAACTTGAATGAGAGATATTCTAATTAACGAGTTAACTAGCGATGAGAGTTGCGAAACATGTGAAAAGTGCGGAGTAGTGAGAAGAACGCATTGAATGTACGAAAGTGTTTGTATTGAGAGATTTGAGTAACTAAGGGACATGGTTGTGTAATATAATAAGTTGGGTTGTGAGGTTCTATATAGGTGAAGACCGAGTAAGAGTTGTGGAACTATGTATTGTATGAGTATTTTTGAGATATTTGGTTACGTGTTGGACCATACAAATTATTAGGAATGAGAATTATCAAGGCGTGCGAGATTGAGGAGTTTGGGAAAAGTAATAGAGCAAAGGGGGTAAGGAGAAAGTGTTGAAATTTTAAGAGTATTAATGCTAAGATGGAGAGGTTGGCATATATGTGGAGTTAGTATTCTGAAGATAGCCAATAAGAAAATGGGTAATGCAAAACAGAGTAATAGTGTTGAGCATAATATATACATACATACATATACATATATATACATATATATATCCAATCAAATAGGAGTTATTGGTATTGGTGATATACACGTGTGATGAATACCTTAGAGATATATAAAAAATAATAGAAGACGAGAAGTAGAGGATGATGTTGAGTAGGAACCTGAGTAAAAGTATACCTCGGGAGTGTCAGTGGAGCATGCTCATAACTACGCCCGAGAGTTTCAAAAGACTTTCATGGTTATAAAACCCAACTATCTTCCAAAAATATAATTTATTACCGACGGCATATACTTAATATATTGTTTAAATTGATCATTACTATACATAGTAGATTAAAGCTCTAAATTAACATGCTAGATCATTATTTAAGTCGTATTATCATTTTCAACTAGGGCTATAATATGTAAAAACTAACAATGATGAACTAAAAATCCTGAAATATGGATAACAACTAAATAAAAGTTTCAACTTATATAGAAACTAAACTGAACATTTGTTTTCTTAATAACTAAATTTAGAGACTAAATTTAGAAAGTTGCAAAAATTAAAGAAATTAACTTATAATGGCTTTCTATAACATGAATTCAACTAGAATATGTTCAATATATACTTCACTGTGATTTTTGCAAGTAAACAACAATTATATCAACAATAAATTTGAAAATTAAAAATAATAAAGGAAATAACTCACGCCTTTGATTATGAAGGAAAAAATAAAAGGGAATGAACATTCCCTTGGCTTGATTCCAAGACTTTAACTTAAACAACAACAATACAAACAATCTCTTAAATGAATTGAATACAAGAAAATAAATGTGTGTATCAAAATATGTTGAATGTCTTAAAATTGAACTAAAATGTTCAGTTTATAGTGTAAAAATCTACTTAATATTAATAAATTATATTATTACATTAATCATAATACTGAAAATTGGACTGAAAATTAGTCAAATCAAGATCGAATAGTCCTTTAATCATTTTCTTCACATGGAGTCGAAGCTGTCAATGTTCTGTGTGAGCCGTTCGAACGACAGTACCTGAGACTTGATTATTTGGGTTGTTTCATGCCTAAACCAATTTTATAAGTTTTGTTCTTCATCTACTTGCTTTTAACTTCTTCAAAACTTATTTCTTGATATTTTGGAACACTTTGTGGATTATTCTCGGATCTAGAATTCATCGAGACTTTTTCAACACTTCCGAGCTTCAATTTGTATTTTTTTCCTACAAAATAATCATAAGAACAAGTAAACGAGAAATAAAACAGTTTCAAAATACATATAAAATGTACAAAAAATTACATTTTCTGTGTATAATCAGAACGTTAGAGTTTCTCACCGAGCTTTTCGAGCAGTTGCGCACTCAATCTCTGGTGCTTTTAGGTTTGCTGTATTGTGGTTTTGGTTTCGCAATTCAATATTCCTAAATGTCTATTTGAGTGATTTTTCTTTATTTATTTTGTATTCCCCTTTTGCAAAACGCCAAGCAGAAATACGCATAAATGATCCAAAGATATAGGATTAGAGATTGTGATCGGAGCTCACTCGAGTAGGTTGGGGAGTGGATGTCTATTTCTATTTCGAATTTCCATTAAATTGGTTTATTTTTAGCCGTCGAGCCAAAAATATTTTAAAACTGGATTCCTTTAGTTGTTCTTAAATATTAGTTGTTTTAAATAAAAAGGGCCAACTGTATAAGCCCGAGATGATGTTGATGGGATGTTGAAAACTATATTTATGTGAGATTTGGTTCCTTTTATACTCCGGATGTGTCGTTATATTTAGCATGCATGCGGAAAAAGCAGACGTGACTAAATCTTTAAGTGAATTCATTTTAAATGAGATTTTTTTAATAAATATTTAGAGCAACTCGTTTTTTGGTACAAATACAATATTTAACATTCATTTCAAAATATACATATAAATAGTTTAATTTTTTCAAATGGATTTAAAGAAAAAGTAGAACTCTATAAGTATATCCTATATATACTTTCTGTTTGTTTGACACTTGGGATCCTATATATCAAATTTTGTATGCTAGATGGTTCTTTATAAGAGTCAATGTGTTTAAAAAAAATCATAGGGAAATTAACGAAGATTAAAAACAAGGGAGGGGGGCGGAAATCCTTAGGGGGCAGAACGAGGGACTCAAATCTCTCATCCTTTTGAGCCCCTCACGTACATGCCCAACAATTTTTAATCAAAGCAATTTTTTATATCACAATGGTAAGATCTAATTTAACATCGATCAAGTTGTCCAAACTTAAAAGACTAGCTGCTCAAATAGTTGAGAGATTTCGAGCCTTCTTCTTAGGAAGGTAGTTCTTGATTTCACCATCCTCCGAATGTTGGGGGAACAAGCATATATATAATATAACATAACAAAAGTAGATAAGAGAATATATAACAAAAAAAAAAACACAAAAGTAGATAAGCATGTTCAATTTCATCACATGATTAAAAGAAAAATGCTGCCGGGGAAAAAGTAGGCAAGACTGTGATTCATTTTATGTGTATGACATTATAATTAATTAATCAGCTTATGATGTTACGCTACAGCTAACCCTAGAATTATTGTAATTCGTGTCAATCTCATTTTGCTTGGAGATTATCATGAGATTATCTATATAGGTTAGATAAATTACAAGTATTTATCAATCGTAATTTTTTGTTGCGTTATTAATAAATCAAAAATTATACTCCTAGTTAAAAAACTTTACACACGAATATATATTTGGCAATTGAAGTTTCTCATAATAGAAACAATATCACTGCTCAAGAAATATTTTTTTATGTTTGCGGCACTGTAAATTACATCTCGGATGCAGGAGCTGCAAGGCATTCTGCTCTGCAACCCTCTTAATTCGATGTTTGAGATTGTAGCGCCTAAGTATTGGGTCCCTAAAATTTGGGTGGATAATCTCCGAACCCGGCCACGGGAAATTCGGGACCCGGGATAAAGAAAAAAATTTTGAATCCTTTATATAAATAAAAAAATTCAAAATTTAAGCACCCAACGTTAACAAGCCTTTAGTTATTACAGTATAAATATTATATATTATCTAAAATAATTTTTTCTTACATTTTTAGATGAAAAGTTATCAATTATGCATTCAATCTCAACATTTTTTTACATATTTTTTGCAATACTCAATGTTACTAAACCGAACAAATTAAGTTGCAGCATGTAATAGCCAAAAGTATTACCCTTTATAGTGACTTTATTTTTAGAAAATATAGTATAATTCAAGATAATTTTGAAATTTGAGTTGACCAAAAAGATTTAGCGGTTTATTAATTAAAAATCCTAAATTTATGGCAGTAGGGATTGAGTACATCTGAGATCCATATTGATACGGTGAATTCAAAGGATAGGCTATATCAATTAGAAACAAGTTCATAAAAAATTTGAAAAATTTTGGAGACTCCTAGAACCAAGTTGGCAAAAAATGATAAAATATTATATAATAATAAAAAATATAAATAAAAACAAATATACAGATCCCCTAAATTTTTGCATTTTATCCTCACTCTCGATTTTTCTAATTTATTTTTTAATAAATAATTAAAAAATTTGGGCCCCCCCATAATTTTTTAGCCTAAAGCAGTTGCCCGCCTTCCCTTCCCCGGGGTCAGGCCTGTAAGTAGTGTGTATTGCATGAAGCACATAATCAAATATAAGATATAACCCTTATCAAAAATATATTTGGTCTCTTATATAGAAACTAATGTCGCTAGTTTGTGTTGATAACAGTTAGCCATAACACCCCATTTAATAGAAAGAGAGAAATTGTATGATAATGTAACGTCCCAAAATTTTTGAGTAAATTTTTTGTTTTTATAAATAATATTATTATATTATTTATAGCATTATTATTTATTCCATTCGTGGTGTTCGTCGTCGTAGTGAAAATTTCGAAGTCATGACATTGTATTCGTGGTTGTCATGGTGTAGCATTTGATGTGTCTAACTATTGGTATTATTTTTTTTCCAGGGGTGACAGTGTTATTATGCTTGTAACAATCGGTTGTTAAAGTATTATTCTCATTTTCTCATTGATTTTGTCTATAGTTTCGTGCCTAGTTGTATCATTAAAATAAAATTGAAAAACTTCTTCTTTACGTCCCGAGGATCATTTTTATGTTAAGTTCGTTATGATCAAAGGTTCGGAACTAGATCATTTCGGGAGTAGAAGTTTTAGATATTCTCGAGGCGATTTCATCTCATTTCATTTGTCGTTCGACTTCGAGGTATGTATACTTTCTACTCACCATTGCAATGGCTACACATTGGTGTAAGTTTTATCGTTTCATTATCTCAGTTATGTTTCCTCATTTTTTTTGCCAATAAATATTAATGAAATAAAATTAGGAAATACTTTTCTTACGTGTTATAAAACGTTTTCGCATTTAAGAGTACAGTGATTCGATTAGCAGAAGTATAGTGATTCGTTGGAGCAAGAAGGGGAATTTTTGGGAATCGTAGTCGAGACATTTGGATAACGCTTCGAAGGCATTCGAGGTATGGACAGATTCAGAGCATTAATATAATTTAGAATCTTCATAAGTATATTGACATGTATGGCATGTCGTAGATTTTCGTTTATGTTATATATTTTTTCTTATAAAAATATTTTGTGGCTATAAGTTGCAAACTTATATGTCAGAGATTCGTAATACATTAATTCGGATAAATATTGATAGCGTATATGATCAAGGCATAATCATTTCTACGTAGCATGCATATATATATATATATATTGGATTTATGGCATATTCATGGCAGAGTCGTGGTATACTCATGGTAGAGTCATGGAGATTCATGGTTTAGATGTATTCGTTGAAGTAGTTGCCATAACTCATTTTCGTTACTTATTATTAAAGAAGAAATTAGTATGTACGTATATATATATATACACACACATATTCGAAGAATGTGAAAAGGGATTTTATGGCAAGTCGTTTTCGAGAAATATGAGTTTTTAAAAAGCAAGTACATATAGAGATTTGAAAATATATATTTAGTATTTGAAAAAGTATAATGTTGTAGTTTTGAAAATGGTGGATTTTTCAAAACTTAAAGAGTTTAAATCTAAAGTTTTGAAAAAGAGGATTTTCAGGTTTTTGGAAAAAGGAAATGATGTTTTGGAATGGAAAAAGTATGATTAACTCAAGAAGTTTTCATACATGATTTTACGATTTAAAAGAACATTTATATCGTAGATATATATTTGTGCACTTAAAGTGCATATTATTCGAAATCAATAGATTTATACCATTCGAGATAGTACATGACAGCTCTGAGTCAGGAATAGGAATCAGTGGATCTATATCCTTCAGGGAAAACGCATGACAACTGTGAGTCAGGATTCAGAGAGCTCCTGATAGCACTAATTCAGGATTTGGATTCGTGACTTA
The DNA here is from genome assembly GCA_001753735.1 of Embelia ribes. Lineage (NCBI taxonomy): Eukaryota > Viridiplantae > Streptophyta > Magnoliopsida > Ericales > Primulaceae > Embelia > Embelia ribes. The sequence goes on along the minus strand of MKEJ01051681.1, from coordinate 2,115 downwards.
TGATCATGGCATATACATGTCTTATACTGTTCATAAGGGGGCTTGAGTTGTCGTGCCCCGAAATCCGTGACCTGGGAATCACGAGATAAAAAGAAAAGAAAGAAAGAAAGAAAAAGAAAAGAAAATAAAAATATAGAATAAATATTCTATGCCATCATCATCACTTCAGCATCTAATTATTACTGCATGACGATACTACGCAACTATATACAACATTCGCATCAGAGTCTCGCAGCAGTAAATACAAATATAGCCTACCTACAGCTATATGTATAAACTATTCTAAAAAGAAATAGGAAGGGTCGCACCAACACTATATAAAAATATTTGAAACAAGTGTAAATGACCAATTTACATATAAATTACCTCAAGCTATCTGCTTGACAAAAATAAATAACAAAAAGAAGTTACAATATTTTATTGTCCTACAAAAGTAATACATGAGCAACAACTATGTCTAACTTCTATATCGTAACCTCCATGCCTACTACAGCATCAAAAGATATATATATGAGCATCTAAGGATGCTTGAAGCCCATCTCCCCGCCTACCAAACCACACATAATAATAAAGAAGAAAAATGAAACGGTCAGATGATAAACATTAAGATATAATAGAGTCTAAGTGTTATATGACATGAATGAGCATGTTATTCTAAATCAAATAAGGCGTCAAATTAAGCAGGTTTCTACCATTGTAAAAAATAAAATAAATGCTAAAGAATACTAATATGAATAACAATGCAGCCCACTATGACTATGCTTATGAAAATCAATACTCGCCAATACTATGACTATACAAAAGATAATCAAGACTCATCTTGCCTCGCCTTGCCAACGGCTCAAACTAAAACGATGAGACTAGTATTTTTCATTTTGTAAAACAACGCTAGGATCCGTCTATCAAACGGACGTCAATCCTAACCTTTATTGACCCATCTGCCAAACGTAATGTCAGTCAATATAAAAATCCCTTATCAGTTTTTCCGTCTTTCATGGTAAGGCTATAGGCCTCATTACTTCCCGTTGTTTGTAAAATAATATTTATATCCCAAAAATAAATGAAATAACCATTCAATTCTTAACTCTACTCATACCAATACATATGTCTTGCCTATACATGCTAATGCATAAATCTCGCCTACATATGGATATGATAATAAACAATGCTTTAGCATGATGAATTATTTTAAGAACTAATTATCGCGAGAAACTTTATCATATCAACTAAGTTACATATAATGCTATATATTAAGCAACCAACTATGCCATACAACTAATCATACATTCCTATATACCAAAAATTCTCAATTGTATATTGAGTTTATAGTCTGTCGTATCTAGAAATGCACTAGAAGTCACCCCACAAAGCCTCGTCAAGAAACCCCCAATTGGCCTCTACTACGCCTCACCATTTGATCTCGTAAATGAAATCAAATCGTTAAACACCAAGACATAAAAATATTCTACTTCTCACGAGGAACAAAACTATCAAATGAAATTTCACATGCAAGAAGTATACGGAAATCGAGGTAAATCAAACAGAAGGAACGCAAGAAAAACTTACGTAGAAACGATCTCCTCGCTTTTAGGATAAAGAATCAATACTTAGATTTCACTTCCGACCTTTGGAGCTAGATGAAATTAAGTCTCTAAGCTCCCAAAATCACTTCTCCTCTCCCTCTCTCTCTTCTCTTTTAACTTTTCGGAAATGATTGAAAATGAAGTAAAAATGTGTGTTATAAAGTCAAAAAGTAATGGGATCCATGAGCTTTTCACGCTGACTGGGTATACCGATACATAATTTGGTATACCAGTACACAACTCTGTACCGGTATACTACTTTGTGTGTTGACTTCCAATGAGTTTTGAACCAAACAAAAGAGTCTGTGTACCGATACTGAATCTCTGTGTACCAGTACACACCCTCTGTATAGGTCAAATCTTCTACCATTCGGCCGAAGTGGCAAATAATTTTTAGAAATGCGTTTGAATGGCAAATACTACTTAGTCATACACGCTACTATCACGTCATATAATACATAATAATAATATTATATCATGCTATATAATATTATTAAAATGCAAAAAAAATTCTCTGAATTTTCTAGATGTT
>MKEJ01051676.1:0-11775 GCA_001753735.1 Embelia ribes | reverse complement strand
CCTTTGACTTAGTAGTAGATGACTGGGCTGGTTTGTATCTGTATGATTGTGGATTTGGGACAGCTGTATGTATTTTTGGACAGGTTAGCTGGATGGTTTTATTAAATTCCTGTCGTTATGCTGTCCGATTTTCTATTAATTATTGTGGTTCTGTTTGGTTGTATATGAGTTTGGAGATTGGTAACACACACGCAACTCCGGGTTCCGGGTGCTTGGGATTCGGGGGCGCGACATGAAGTATTGAGTTTAGTAACAAATGCTTGTACTAAAATACACAATAACAAATTGCACAACTACCCACAAATGCTTTAAACTTGCCTTGCGACATAATGCATAAATCACAACACACATTTATATATCAAAACATAGGTCTTTACAACTTTACAAGCCCTTGTATTATATTTTACAAAATGACTTTGGCTTGATAAACAAAACATATTTATTCAAAGTTCTTCCGTAAAAAATGATACATGCCCTTACTAATTTACATTGCATAGGAACATGCATAAAACATATACCCTTTTCTCCAACTCCTAGTTGGAATTACTTCTAAGTAATTACTAGGAAATTTCTTTAAGTGCTATGAGTGCCTTCTTTTGAAGTGGCAAAGTTTTACAAGCAAAAAGGAGGATATGATTAGTTATGAACAATATTCTAAACAATAAATTATGCATAGAAAAAGTACACCATATTTCACCGAATCTTATCAATCATATAAGTTTACCAATATCAGAAAAAAAAAAGTTTCTATACATATCACTTTAGATATTCTTTGACCCAGGTGTAATATTTTATAGGGAAACATACAAACTTGATAACCAAATACCTTGAGACTTTATGCATAAAGATATTTAGTTGAGTGGCCCAACACCATGATAAAACTTTCATAAGGCCCGACCAAAAAGCAAATATATAGGGGCAATTACGAAATCCCCCTAATGTGATCAATAATCCATATTTTTATTTCAAAAAACATAGAAGCCCATCATGGCTTCGAGTTTTGGGACCAATTATAGAATCCCAAGTAAAACATCACTTATGGATCAAAGTCATTGAACAAAAGTATGTTTTCCAACAAATATTATAATATTCTCAAATTCACCACACGTAAATTTCATCCTAATTTCTCAAATACAAAATTCACAACTGAACATATTTTTCTCATAATTTTAACACAATTATTTTTCACACATAATTTATTTAGGAGGAATGCAAAATCACCATAAAATATGTTTCTTCAAAATAAGAAGAAATATCTACCAAACAATAACATACAATGGCATATAATTATCATATTAAATTTATCGTAAGGCTTACTGCCCCTCTAAAAATATTGTCAAAATATTGAAATTGGTGAGGGGTTCTCGGCTGCCTCCTTGGGAAATTTATTTAAAATTTGCCAAAAAATATTTTTCCTACATAGAAATTAGTGATAAATCATGAATAAGATAAACTCTAGCTTGTATAGGCTATTTGTGTAAGACTTCAGACATTTAGATAGGGGGAAATAAGTTATACCTATGTCAAATTGCATAGACAGTATTGTAGAGGCAGTATACGGGCCTTAAGATTGCATGCACCGGCTAAACGTCAAGAGTTTGGTCGAATTTCATTATTTTCTCTCTCTCTCTCTCTCTCTACACTACTCTGTATTTGTGGTTAAAATGAGCATAAATAGAAAAATCTGAGTTATATATTGTTATCCCAAGATTTATGAAAAATATATTTCAACCATTTTGATGATAACAAATCAAGAAATAGGAAAATAAACAAAAGTCAAATCTCTGCAATGGACTAATATTTCAAATGAGTTTATAAAGAAAAAATAGGTAATAAGAACACAATTGAAGTGGTATGAAGTTCAATGACCAAAAAGTCAAGAGAATTAAAGATCGATATTCGAAATTGAAGATTGAAGAGTCAAAAAGTGCAGAGAATCAAAAGAAAGTTTGAAGATCAAAGATTAACTAAGAAAAATTCAAGATATGTTCGAAAGTCATAGAACTGGCTATGAAAGGTGTTATAATTGGCTAAGAGAAGAATGAGATTAAAACAACATTAAAAATTTGGCTAAGACACAGAACTAACTGAGGAACACCTTCAAATTAGCTGGGAGACCAATTACGTCCGGCCAGTTGAATGTAAGATTTGAGCCAAATCAGGTCCAGCCAGAAGACCCTCTCGGATCGACTGAGAAGGCTATTCAGTCCGCCAGCCGGTGGTAATTCAAAATGGCACAATTGAAGATTTGAGATCTACAAAAAGATGGAAAAGAATCAAATCATAATGGTCATATTTTCAAATTTTAAGGCAACTCTCCTTTATAAATATAGCTATGATTCTCAAGATAAATATATAACACATACATTGAAAATAAGAGAAAGAAAGAGAATCAAAAGATCAATACTTGCAAATCATATTGTCATCTTTCTCATCATACAAAGCTTTGGTTTAATCAACCTCCATATCCATAGCCTTTGGTCTAAGATTATACAATCCTTTAGCGATTCATTTGTAATATTTTTGAGAGAATTATTATAAGATTGATAGTTTTTTATTTCATATTCAAACTCAATCTTGTAAGGTTTCTACCAAACTTGTAAAATGGGTAGTTTATAAACTCTTAAGGTAGAACCAGTTTGAGTAGCCCCTGCAAGCCTACTGTGTACGATTTGAGTAGAGCCCACAAATCTACTTGTATACGGTTTGACTAGGACCCGCAAATCTACTTGGTAAGGTTGGATAACAATCGTAAGCTATTCGATATTAAGGTTGAATTGTACCCGCAAGCTATTCGGTGAATGGTCTGGTTAACACCTGTAAAGATTATCCATCTTATAAATTTGGTTTTAAAATTATAACGAAACTCAAGGGTAGCCTTGCAGATTGGATGCAGGGGATCACATTATTCTTTGGCTGATCAGTATAAAAAATTTGTATATCGTGTTCTTCTTTATTAACTTTTTATATTCTGCATTTATATTACGAGATATTATTGCATAAGTTTTTGAAAAGAAAAACTTGAGGGAAATTATTTTTAACAAAATATTTTTTATTTGAAAAATCAATTCACCTCCAATCTTGGTTTACTATTTAGGCTAACAAGTGGTATACAGTAAGGACTCGATTAACTATTTTAGGGTTAACATCCTCGAAACCCTATCCAATGATAAACTTTTCTAGCATGATTGAAGGACACTCTGTCACAAAATCACTATTTTTCAATGGAACAAATTATACTTATTGGAAAGCATGAATGCAAATATTTTTAAAAACTTTTGATGTAGAAACTTTTGATGTAGAAACTTTTAAAGAGGAGCACGTGTACTAGAGTATAAAGGTTGGATATAAAAATCTTTTGTATCGCGTTCTTCTCTCTTAACTTCTTATACTCTACGTTTATATTGCTAGACATTATTACATAATTTTTTAAAATAAAAATTGAGGAGAATCATTGTTAATAAAATATTTTTTTATTGAAAAACCAACTCATACTCCCTCCTTCCCCTTTTTGGTTTGCTATTTGAGTTAACATATACGTATAAATAGGATGGGTGATAGTTTTTAAAACTAACCATCGCAGACTGTACCTATCGACAAATTTGTTAAATCTGTCAACATATTTGGCCCTAAACAGAGCAATTAACAGGATATTATAGGTGGGGTGCTACGTGGTGGGTTGGTGGGTTCAGTTGAACGGGTCGCATTAAGTGAGCTTGTCATGCCCCCGGATCCCAGGGAACTTGGGAAACATGAGTTTAATAACAATGAACAAAATAACTACCCATATATGCTCCTTGATCACCTTGCAACCAAATGCAATATTTACAACACATGAGCTTATATTAAAACACAAGTCTTACAATGGTTACAACCTTTTATAAACATGTTTAACAAAGTAACTTTGTCTTGATTCACAAAAGGAAAGTTACACATACAGTCTTCTTGTCCAAAAACGATACATAAACAAATATTGCTACTAACTTATGCTATACAAGGATGCACATAGAACATATACCTTTGTTCATATCCTACTTGGAGTCACTTTTAGCAATTATGTAAAATTCCTTTAAGCACTATGAGGGCCTTCTTCTTAAACTACACATTTTGACAAGAAAAAAGGCGAATGGGATTAGTTAAGAGCAGTATTCAATACACTACATTAAGCATAAGGAAAGACCTATTTTATTGCACCAATTCCCTTATTCCCACACTTCCATCAGCTCAACATACAACTTCACATACACGCCACTTCACACAATCTTTTTACATGAGCATAATATTATATTAGGAAACACACAAGCTCGAACACAGTACCCTAAGATTTTATAAAATCTTTTAGTTTGGGCTATCCCGTTCCTACCCCGAACCTCTCATGAGACTATATCAGAAGCATCATCCTTGTAGGGAGGGAAATCCATCTCTAGCCCCTCCCTAAATGTGTTTGATAATCCATCTTTATTTTCAAATCACTTTTAGAGCCCATCATGGTTCACAATCTCACTTTAATGAATTATTGTTACCACACCATAGTATATTTCCTAACAAATATTACTATTACCTCAATATGCTCCACACATTAAATTTATCACAATTTCTCAAGCATCAACCACATCACCTTATATATTTTTTTCATAAATTTTCACTTAATCATTTTGCACACAAAAATTATAATTAGCACACAAATTCACCTCAAAGCACATTTCTTCATTCCAAGAAAAAAATTTTTGCACAATCACATCTAATAGCAGCCAAATTTGCTTTTAATATCTATCGTAAAACTTATTACCTATATTTAACCCGTATCTTGTAAAGTATTGCGGAAAAATAAGGAAAAAGGAGCGAAATGGCAAGTTGATACGGCTGCCCTCTTGGAAAATTTATCAAAACGTTGCCGAAATTACTCTTTCTATATGGAAAAGTATATAAACTAGCTCAATTATGTGATTTATTAGCATGCATAGCTAATTTAGTTAGGAGTTATAGAGATTTCAGATTTTTGGAAGGAGAAAATAAGTTATACCTATCTTCCAAAAAAAAAGAAAATAAGTTATACTTGCGTTAATGCGTCATTGAGGCCGCATATAGGGCTTGGGAGTACATGCATGGCCGGATTCTCCACAGATTTAAGGTATTTTTCCTCTCTTTCTCTCTCTACATATGAGTGTAGCACTGTTTTCAGCTCAAATGAGTCTAAAAACGAGTAGAAATCAAATATTTAGGTGCTGAAGTGAGACATGTCGCAATGTATAAGATTGTTCACCGCTACACATCAATCGATTGATTTGATATATCAGTTAATCGATTAAATAAGTCAACTTTTTTTACAAATAAGTTGACTTATTTCATAAATAAGTCGACATATTTGAGTAGAAAAACAAATTTAAATTGAAAGAGGGCATTACAGGATTAGAGCGCGATAGGGAAGTAAGAGAGTTTGGGCTCCTTAGTGGGCCAGCGGGTGATGAGGGGCTGGTGAGTGACGAAGGAATTTGGCCCAAAGAGCTTGGGCTTGGTGGCAATGAAGGCTGGACTATGCTCATTGGCCTTTTAGTGAAATTATTTAATGGATTGGAATGGGCAGAAGGTTGATTTAAGGGAATGATGGCTAGATTAGGTAGTAAAGGTAACGGGCAAGGGCATGAAGAAGGAGCAGAGGACTCCATAGTGTGTGGTTGATGAAAAGGAAAATTGTTTTCGTCAATGACAACATGATAGGCTGGATCAATATGGTCGGACTTTGGGTCTAGATAACCCTAGCCGTGATGTGATAAACCATAGCAAACAAGGATGCATGCGACCGAGAAATGTTGTAATTTGTTTTTGTTATACAGGTGCAACAAAGACCAACATGGACACCTGAAAATTTGAAATAATGAATAATCCGGTGGTTTTTGGAAAAGCTTCTCAAACGGCTATTTAGATTTAAGAATTGGTGTCGGTATTTGGTTTAATAAGGTGGCATGCAGTGAGAAATGCATTATTCTAAAACCGTGTAGGACAGGAACTATTGGCAAGCAACGCAAACCTTGATTTCAAAATATGTCGATATTTTCATTCCGCCACGTCATTTTGGTGATGTGTATGAGGACATGTAATGCGGTGATTTATGCCTTCTTGTTGTAAAAATTTATGTATTATTCGAAATTTTCCTCCCCAATCACTTTGTATCAAAATAATTTCCGACCAAGAGAACGTTTAATTAATTTTTAAAATTGACCAAAGATGTTAGTAATGCCGGAGTTGTATTTAATTGGATATAATCACATCAATCGACAATATGCATCCACAAAAGAAACATAATATGAGTGTTCGGAATTTGAAATGCAAGGCGCAAGCCCCCAAACACTAGTGTAAATCAATTCCAAAGGAAACACAGCTTTATAATTGGTAATCGGAAAATAGAGTCTATGCCTTTTAGCTTTTTGACAAGAATGGAATATAGAGTACTCTTTATTATTTAAAATGGGAAGACAAAATTTCGAAATAATATGCGTAACAACTCAAAAAGCGTGATATCCTAAGTGATCGTGATATTTGTTGACGGTCATAGACGAATCTAAGTGTGCTACGCATGCTTTTTTGTTGGTTGGTAAGGTGTAAAGTCCATCCTAGTCCGACAATATTCCTCATTGCTAGATACTTGACAAAAAATAAATTAGGTAAGAATTCAATTGATACATGATTATCATGGGTAAATTGACTGGCAGAGATTGAATTTTTACAAATTTTAGGAATCTTGTAAAAGGTTATTTAGTATAAAAGAAGCATGAGTAGTTCGAAGAATGGTTTTACTAGTATGACGGATAGGTAGACAATGGCCATTACCCACACGAATCTTATCCGGTCTTGTGTACTAATGTGCTGAGGTTATAAATATCTAAGGTGATGCGTGGAGCCAGTATCTGGATACCAGGAAAAATCAATTGGAGGTGTACCACCGGTAGCATAGGCATTAGATGACAAAGAACTAGAACCTAAAGCCTTATTATTCGTAAGGCGATAACACTATAAAATTATGTGATCTGGCTTATCACACACTTGACAAACAATAGAATTGTTGATGCGTTGTGCTCCTTGGCCAGAAGACTGCCAACGTCCATTGCCACATGTTATTCCATGACTAGGCGAACCTCGGTTCTGCTGGTGGTTCCAATTTGAACTAGGGTAATTGGGCTGGTTTGACCGGTTGGTTTGGGGATAATTGTTGCGGGTCCGATTTGGTCCATTTTGCAGCAAGGCAACATTTGCAATAGCAATTTTAGCATTCTGGGATAGCGATCTGTTCTTTCAAGCAAGCCTCAAAATTGAATAAATATTGCAGTACCACGTCGAATGACATGGGTTGTGAGTGCATGGTGATAGAGGTGACGGAACTATCATAATCTGGTCTGAGGCCGGCTAGTAGGTAAGATCAAGGTATGAAATAACGGTGGCAAATACTGTAAAGGTAACAGTGGTGGTATAACAACTTTGGACAATAATAGCCATGACGTAATGGTAGCGAAAATCAGAATTACAAATTTTTTTCATTTTTGCGAAAAAAATTTTAGCGTAATAGTAACAGTGGTGGTGGCAATGTGGGCCGAAACCGTTATGTAAAACGTAACGTAACGGTAATGAATGATATTTAAAATCTGGTCTAAGATACCATCTTGAGTCCGAGAAGGGTTGTCAGGCTTGCACAAGGCGATCAACCAATATTTTAAAACCCTCTATATATTTTGCAATGGATTTGTCATTCTTCCTGATGGTAGTTAGCTCCCCGCGTGTGTTGAGGACACGGGCTAGGTTTTGACGAAAAAAGCTTCTCGAGTCGCAACCAAAGGCTGCGTGAAGTTGTCACATTAACAACATACAATGTGATTTGATCTTGTCGCACCCAATGGTCAATTAGAGGAATTGGATATCCGAGTGGTTGGGTCTGTTGTGGACATGGAGTGATGCCATCTATATAACCAAAAAGTTCTTGACCTTGAAGATACGGTGAGAGTTGGGCTCGCCATAGTGAATAATTTTCGTGATCGAGTTTGAAGACAAGGAAATGTTGGAGGTTGGTAAGGGTAACAGCGGAGGTGTTTGTATTTGCCGGTATAAGTGCTGGTGTAGTTATTGTTTGAGTTGGAGGCGATAAGAGCATTGAGGGTATGGTGGCCTGTATGGAAAGGCATACGGTGAAGAATGGAGGAAGGACAAAAGGGTTTGTGGTTACTGGAAGTGTGGAGAAGATTGAAAGTGACAACAAACTGGCAAATGGTGTAGCTGGTGATGAGCCTGCTGTCGCTAGGTGGCCAATGAAAGAGGACCCGGCGATGAAGAGTCCTGCCATGCGGTTGCGGGACCTCCGGTGGTGGTTGTGCTTGATGGATCAAACGAGATGTTGGCTATCGGCTCGGATACCACTTAAAGGTAAGAAACATATGTTTTTAACTGTTCTCTTCAAAGCATCATGGCCGGCCATGTCATGTACATAAACTTGCTGTACAGAATCTTGTCATAATCACAAGATGATTACAAGAATATGTTGAATCACAATCAATTATAAAATGGTAACAAACAATTCAAGACTTATAGAATAAAACCTCATAATTGTTGCAATGGTTAAACCGTGCCACATCATCTCTCAGTGCTTTCATAATGTTTGACATAGTAACAACAAATTGAGGATTCATGTTTGATCAGCCATGTACACGTTGTTCCGAATAGCGGGATCAATAGATACGTCATTCCCAACAACGATTTCTATCAAAATTGGCAAAAGTTTTGAAACAAGTTGATTTGTGTAAAATAAACTAGTCTATGTAACAGTTACGAAGTGAAGCTGGTTTTGAAATCTGAGACTACAAAGAATGTTTTGCATCTCATAATGTTAAAATCGTAGTTTTCTCATATATCTAATCAAAGAGGTGCTATAAAAAAGATAAGAGCTGTGATCGAAAACACATTTTCAAAAGAGAGCAAACCAACAAGAAATAAACGAACTCCGTCCAAAGAACCGTTCTCGGAGGAAAGTAAAAAATTTTAGATGCGGGAGCATTAGACTTACTGTGACAATATATGCCCCTCGTAGTTATATTAGCACTTTTTCAAACAAAATACTTAAAAATGTTAGACCAAATGGTATCAGAAGTACTGAATTTTACTATCACCAAAAAGGTAAAAATGACAATCCTCGCGTAAGCCTTCATATTTAAACAAGTTATAATGATATTGGAAATTCGTTGAAAGGAGAATCAACACAATACAAAAATATGTAAAAATATTGGAGTGGGAACGGAAAGGAAAAATAAGAGTAGAACCTTCAAGTATTTGGATACAAATATTACAAAATAACACGAGTATTACAATGTTAGACGAGCAAATAGCTTTCAGTCGAAATGAGTGGCCTTAAAAAATTCATATTAACAATTCAATATAATTTTTTTTTTTATTTAATTTAACCCATCTTTATTTATTGAAATATTTAAGCCTTGGATGACGATGATGATAGTGATTTCAATATTTGTTAACACAACACCCCAAATGCATATAAATCTGTGATCTGAAATACGGTGCCTTTAGAAATTTCGGAATGCCACACCCAAAAAAAAATAATAATGACACAAAAGAAAAAGCAGAAAAGCATACAATTGCAAGTTAGAAAATTTTGGTACAACATAAAACATGACAAATATATGATCACCAGCCAAGCAAAAACTTAGCAACGATCATCAACCCTATATTCTTTCCAGGTTGCATTCTATCGGAGTAACCTTGGGTTCGTCCCCAAATGATAGCAAAACCCGCAAAATGGCCACAAAATTTTAACATGAGAATTGAATACAAACATTGTACAAACTCAAATGCGTGCAATCATGTTTTGCTTAAAAAATAAGATCAACGCACAATTTATAGCCAGATAAAAGACAGTACACTTACAATGCATCCTTATTGACACAAATCATTTTTCTTTCCTAATTACAAGTAATTTTTTAACGAAAAATATGGACAATAAACGAAGGCAGTACCCTGAGTTCGCAATCATCGACAATATAGGAGATTTAAGGATGACATTTTGTTACCGTAAAATGGAAAAATAAACAAATGCATACATAATTCAACATGTTAAGGGCGGATCTAGTAGCCGATAAAAAAAACACAAAAGCTAAACAATCAGTACATTGATAATTAGAAACGTATGATGGAAAAAGAAAAGTCCTCGCTACAAAGATTCAGATAAATCTCTGGCAACAGGCCACATAATATATACAAGTAAGAAACAGATCAAATTTGATTACGGTGCAGAAGGAGCACCGATGTAAGTTTATCTGATCGTCACAAACTTGTTCGTACCGTGTTTCGCCCAAAAAGTCCTCAGATCAATCGGTTCCGAAAAATCGTACCCTTCAGCTCCAAGTTTCTCCAAAACCTTTTTGAAAGCACCTAGGCTCATCTTCCTCCCGGCTATCCGGGCCCCACGTCGTTTCGTGCTCATTGGCAATGGGTAGGTAGATATAGTCGTCGTACAACAAGCTGATTGCCAGCCACCACACCCCCACCGATAACATTGCTGGGGCGCACCAGTACATGAGCAAACCGGTATTGGTATATCGGATATATCCATATCAATTCCATTAATAACTAAGTCAACGTTCTTCTTCACAGGTCTATCCCCGCAACTTTTAGAAGTCCCTTTTTTCAACTTCTTAGGTTTTGGAGCTTTTGGAGTGTTATTATCACCCATCCTTTTCTTTACAATCCTGCCATTTTCATTTCTAACAGCAGGATCTTCTATGCTTTCTAGTTCCTCCTTTACCATATGCGGTGGCTGTGAAAGTTGCATTTGGCTCGTTGTCGGGAGTTCAGTAAATCCATAACTAGGAGTTCCAGGTAGAATATTGAAGAATTTTTCACGCGGACTTACCCAATTGTCTCTTATATAATCCAAGGGTAGAGGGGCCTCAGTAACTGCACAATCTCGAGTGCGAAAAGTTCCATTAGGGGCAAACATGATCGGGTGATCGCGCCCCGATAGGAATGGTCTTGTGCTTCGATCTGCAGCTGATGGCATGAGCTGCAGACCTAGGTTGCCCTTGATGGAGGGCTCATAATAACCCCAATTCCGAATATTCAACCCATCATCGTCCATAAGAGTAATTCTATAGATCGAACAACAAAAAATTGAAACAATCAAGGCTCGATTTGTTAAACACGCAGTGTAGGAGTGGACTCAAAGGATCTGAGAAACTAGACGGTGTTTTCATTATATTTCTCTAAAAACAAAAAATTCTCACTTGTGAAAACAGAATTGCGGGAAAAAAATGCATTTGCCAAGTCTCACGTAGCTTTCAACAATTTTTCTTGAAACCACCACGATATAAAAAATTAACTACAATAAAAATAATGATACGCTTCACAGACCCCGCGATGTGGGAGCTTTGTACACTGGGAAGATCATAATATGCAAAACTCTCCAGCATTCTAATTCCAACTAGAAACATTGAAGAGCTAAGAATATGCTATAAAAACAATCCATTTTGCAAAGGACATAACATTGAGTAATTCTATAGATCGAACAACAAAAAATTGAAACAATCAAGGCTCGATTTGTTAAACACGCAGTGTAGGAGTGGACTCAAAGGATCTGAGAAACTAGGCGGTGTTTTCATTATATTTCTCTAAAACAAAAAATTCTCACTAGTGAAAACAGAATTGCGGGAAAAAAATGCATTTGCCAAGTCTCACGTAGCTTTCAACATTTTTTCTTGAAACCACCACGATATAAAAAATTAACTA
>MKEJ01051674.1:0-20277 GCA_001753735.1 Embelia ribes | reverse complement strand
AGTGTGCATAAATTTATGAATTAAAATTTTATACACAGATATATGTATGAAATTTCTACATAGATATTATTTCCTATTTGAAAGAAAAAAATTATTAAATGAGAAAAAGCTCTTACAACACTCTCACTTGCCGTTAACTTTTGACCAAGATCCAGTGTTCTTCCATTTTCATAATTAGAAACCCTAACTGCCACTCCAGAAGTAGACAAATCTCTCTCTCTCTCTCTCTCTCTCTCTGTGCGCGTCTCTCCTCGCACAGGCTAATGTATATGTGAACCTATACATACACATGGAGTTTGTTCTACACCTGGTGCCGATCGCACCCTCCATTTCTCTCTGCCGGCGGAAATTCGGTTACCAGCTTCGCCATCTGCGGTGCCACCACCGCCGGTTACGCCGGAATAATCAGAGGAGAGCTCCGGTGGCGGTTTCAGCTAGGTCTAGAGTGGAAGCTGCTGATCTTCACATTGTCGATACTGACAACAGCAAAATCGGCAGCAGAAATAACAATGGCGATGACGTGGCACGGGTTGTGGAAATCCCCGTCACTTGCTACCAGGTCAGCTATTCAGAATATGTAGTTTTAAGTATTTTACTTGATTGATGAATAATCTCCAGTTGATTGATTTTCATATGTAGATAAGTGACTAATTTCCCTATTTTAGGCTGTCGAAAATCAAATTTAGACTCAGGGACAGACCTAAGAGTATAACCCCCATAATGTAAAAAAATTCACCCTATATCTTATTTCTTAGTGTAAATATATTTTTTTTTTCCGTAGAATTTTTTTATGAACTTTAGTCTCCTTAGAAAATCTTATATAATGTTCAGCACCCTCGTATCCTAATCCTGGGTTTGCTAAATTTGGTAGTTTGGCAAGGAGGTGTGCGAAAAATGTGCGTTGCAGTTTGTTAGGATATTAGTTTTTTTAGTAACATAGTTGCAGAGCTGTAACATGAATGACCTTCGTCATGTGGAATAGGTACCAGTTTGCCACCATATTTCCATTTGCCTTCAATATCTCCACTCGATGTTGAAGTAGGCAGCAGAGAAAGTGTTGCTAAAAAAGATGATATTGTCTATTCTGATTTCAACTTATCTCCTTACGCTCTGTGATGGGTTTAAAATTATATATATGTAAGCGTACAGATTATTGGTGTTGGTGATCGAGCAGAAAAGGATGAGATAGTAAAGTCTGTGATGAATCTTAAAAATGCTGAGGTTGAAGATGGTTATACCAGAGACACTATTGTTTCTCGCCAGGTAAAGACTGCAATATTCTCTTAGGTTTTGTTTGATTGTTGCTTTTAAGCAAATATACCAACTTATTTCTAACTGAGAAAAATGTTGGATGCATTCAGCTTAAAACTTCTAGTTTATTTAGGCCAAAACAACAGTTGAGCAGCCAAATGTTGGCCAGTTTTTAATCAAAAAAGTTGAAAAGCTAGAGCTTATAAATTGAAACCAAACAAGCAATTAGAATTAGCTTAATATACAAATTTTATTTGGATGTATTGTACATAGGTTTTGACTTTCTGTTCTTTCTGATTTGCATGTTCTGGTTTTTGAAATTATCGAATTGCAGTCTCTTCTTATGGATGTGCGGGATAAGCTTCTGTTTGAACCTGAATATGCTGGTAATATCAGGGAAAAAATCCCTCCTAAGCCTTCTCTTCGAATCCCTTGGGCTTGGTTGCCGGGTGCTCTTTGCCTCCTTCAAGAGGTAACTGCGGTAGCAATTCTTATTTGTGCAGCTAGTTCCCCTTATTCTTGCCAGAGGAAATGCACATTGAAAATTGTCAATTTTTTGTATCCTGATGGGTCAAAGCTGCATATCCTTACTTCTTGGTCCAGGGTCCCATGCCCTTTCAAATCCATGTATATCTCTACATGCTATTACTTTAGGACATTAAGCATTAAATTGTCAGTTGAACTATGAAATTTTACTTTCATGTGGATCAATTTTTTACTGGTATTAATTTTTTTGATTTAGGTCGGAGAGGAGAAGCTTGTGCTAGATGTTGGTCGTGCAGCACTCCAGCGTCCAGATGCTAACCCTTACATTCATGATTTGCTTCTTTCCATGGCACTAGCAGAGGTAAAAGAAAGCAGAGGAGGCCACGGCTTTGTGCAATTTTATTTCTAGTGATTACGTTATGCTTCCATTTCTTATCTAGGCTGTTTCTTGAAGTGTACAATTGCGACAGCTGGATTTGAAAAGAACCGTATATCCCAAGGATTTGAAGCTCTTGCTCGTGCGCAAAGTTTTCTCAGGAGTAAAGCATCTCTGGGGAAGATGAATTTGCTGACTCAGGTGGATCTCTTTTGAAACTGCTAATGCTGTTAAATTGTGGATCCAAATTTTACCTCTGAACCTGTTTTTTGGTCATTTAGATTGGAATTATGACACATATCTTTTGGGACAAATAATATCCTTGATTTGAAGTATATATATTCTTTTTGGCTGTTGCTGTCAGATAGAAGAATCCTTGGAAAAGCTTGCTCCTGCTTGTACATTGGAGATATTAGGCCTGCCTCAGACTCCTGAAAATGCTGAACGCAGACTAGGAGCAATAGCAGCTTTGCGTGAACTTCTTAGACAGGGACTTGATATTGAAGCTTTTTGCCAAGTTGAAGATTGGCCATGCTTTTTGAATCAAGCCCTGGACAAGCTTATGGCTACAGAAATTGTTAATCTTCTTCCTTGGGATAATTTAGCTGTTACAAGGAAGAACAAGAAAAGCCTTGAATCACAGAACCAAAGAGTTGTAATTGACTTCAACTGTTTCTATATAGCATTGACAGCCCATATTGCATTTGGATTTTCAAGCAAGCAGACACATATGGTAATTCCTCTTTCCACTTTTTCTGAACTGTGCATTATTTATTTATTTTTTTTCTGATTTCAAGTTTTCATGATTAATTTGTTACATTTTTACTTGGAGAAGAAAGTGTAACATATGAAGGTGTTTTACAACTGGGGCGGAGCTGTTTGTCTGGTGGTTTTTATTTATGAGTTCAAGTGCTACGACCCAATTACATAATAATTACAAACGGCGCAAGATTAATACTTTGTATCTTTTTTATGGTGGTCTTATGTTTTTTGTTGCACAGATAAACAAAGCTAAAGCAATTTGTGAGTGTTTAATAGCCTCAGAAGGCATTGATTTAAAGTTTGAGGAGGCCTTTTGCATGTTCCTTCTTGGACAGGTATACATCTAATTTTCCTATCTCCGTTCACCTTTTTGAGATTTTCTATCTAAGCATGTAATAATTATCTCATATTAATCAGGTGGATGAGTCAGAGGCTGTAGAAAGGTTTCAGCAACTTGAATTGAGTTTTAATTCCGCTTCACGAAGTTCATCCTCTGGGACAAGCTCTAAAAATGTAGCAACAGTGAATCGGCCACTGGTATATCTTTTCACTGGGTACAGGATGTTAGTATTAGTTTTGTTTATTTGGTTGATTTTCTGGTGAGCTAGTGCATTGGTCTTGTTGATATTTTGTCCATCAAAAGCACCAGCCATGCACTTGCTCTCACCTCTGTGAGTCTGGTGAAGAAATGCTGAACTGGTCAGAAGCGAATTGCTTGCACTATACTAACACAGCTGTAAAAATTCATTGGTTCATTTTCGCTGTGTTTTTATTTACAGCTTGGGGTGGTATTGAGTTGTAAGCTACTTAATGGTCAATTTTTTAAAGTATTTTTTTGTTCCCCCACTTTTGGTATCATATTTAGTGTAAGTGTGCAACCATGTTTTCCAAGGACGGAAAAGCATTACTAAAGTGTTTTTGTAAATGACATCTTGGCTAGTCTGTCTGAGACATAACTTAACCTGGAATATACCAGAATCCAACACTCTTACCCAAGCCTATTGTTTCTGGATTAGGATTTGATTTAATTGCACTGTCCAATGTGGATATCACACATTTTGTAATCCAGTTAAATGCCTTTATTCGTAATTATTTTTTTCCCTTATATTTGTTGTATGTAAAATGTTGATGTGTGTTGTTGATAAAGGCTAATTACCATCAGTCAATATTAATGTTGGATTTGGTTCCATTTCTTTGTTATTTCACATAAGTCTTTTTTGATAACTAGGAAACATGGCTGAAGGATAATGTGCTTGATTTGTTTCCTGATACGCGAGAATGTTCTCCTTCTCTGGTAAGACCCTTTTGTTTCTAAAACTATCTTCTTTAGTAAGATTGAAGCGTTAATTTGACTTGCATATGAAGAGGCCAGTGATGGTTTCTTTTGATATGTCCTTACCCTCTTCAGGTAGATTTTTTTAAAGGTGAAAAGAAAGTTCTTGACAGCAGACAAATTAAAGAGTCACCGCAAATGATGTCAAGTAAAAGAACTAGACCACTTTCCTCTGCATTTGGGTCTGAGCAAAGAAATTTGGAGAAACCTCTTTCTTATACGGACTCTTTTTATCATCTTGGTCCTGCAGCAAAGCAGTTAGCTCCGTTTAACTTGCAAGCACCACAGATAGCAAGCAAGACTGGTAATGAAATCATTGGTAACATGCCATCTATCCAGTTGAAAAGAAATTTAGGCTTACATAACGAAACCACATGGAATGAATGGCCAGATCTAAGTAATTTGATTGGGAGAATTACTGCTGCTATGGCTTTGGGATGCCTTCTGTTTGCCACCCTTAAGCTATCAGCATCCAGTTTTAGAAGAATTAGAAGTCCACCCTCAGTTGGTGCAGGATCCTATTCTTGGAACATGGATTCATGTGTAGATCAAAGAATGGGTTCTGATTGTATAAAAGAAAATAATATATCCCGCAAACTAAAAAGGTTAATATCTGTGCTATCATATCAGCTTAGGAGGCACCCAAATGCTACCAATTTGCAAAATTCATCCCTTGCCGCTAGCCTTTCATCCTCTGTAACAGCTATTTGCAAGAGGGCGATGGATGTGGAAGAAGCTGAATCACTTGTTAGGCAATGGCAAGCTATTAAGGCTGAAGCTCTTGGGCCAAGCCATCGTATTGATAGCCTTTTTCGACTCCTTGAAGGGCCAATGCTTGTTCAGGTAAATTGATGTGTTTTTTAATGCACCTTTTTCATATTTCCCGTTGTCCCTGTCAGTTTTGCCAGGAAACAGATTTGGGTGGGAAACACGTTTTCCTGAAAAGATGTTTTTGGTACAGGTACGCCCAGGAATTTTGAACGGAAACGTGTAAGAAACACTTTAGAAACGTGAATGATATGCATAGGAAACACAAGTAAAACAACTAGGGGATGCTACAAATGTTATTAGGAAACTTAAGAAGTCCTCAAAAATGTGTAGAAAATTTGATGAATACATTTTCATACAAAATTGAATAAAAAACCAATGAAAACATGATGAAAGTTAGCTTTTGTAGCATTGTTACGCTAAAACAAAAGTCTTTTACTTATATTCTTTTGAATTATGAGTAATTAGTTTTGTGGAAAAATCAAATTTAAGTATACAAGTACAAGTATTACGGGTATTCATAAGTTTGAAGGAAGTTTACCAATATTGGATTTAAGAATCTCATACATTTCCCATACGTTTTATAATCGTATTGGAGAAATTTTACAATCGTATCTACATTTCTCATTTCCCCTATATTTTTAGCCTGCGTTTCCTACTTTCATTTCCCATTTCGGCAACAATGGTCCCTGCCTATGGTTAGCAAAGAAGAAAAAAATAAAATGCTGAGTTTTTGCTAAAATTGTATGAATAAAGAGAATTAGATGCACGAATACAGCAGCTAGTGGTCACTTTTGGTCGGGCTTTCTGGTTTATTTGTGAGAAATTAAACAAGTCCTTGGCTAGGATATGATTCATTTTCTTTAGTTCCTTCTAATTACCAAATGACAAAGATTTTAAGAAAGTACAGTAGCTTAGATTATTAACTGTTCTTGCAATAATGATTACCTTCACGGGACTTTCTCTCTCTCTCTCTTTGGTTATATGTTTTCCTCCCATTTTTGAGTTGGTTTGTTATTATTACTTCCATCGGTTATGCAAGGATTTAATTTTTCAAGCTTGAGCACACGGCTTCTCTAATTCTCTTATAACCTGGTAACTTCTATCTTATAATTATAAATATGATTTGCAGTGGCAAGCTTTGGCTGACTCAGCAAAAGCTAGATCTTGCTTTTGGAGATTTGTTTTGTTGCAATTATCTGTTGTACGAGCTGAGATTTCATCAGACGGGTTTGGGACTGAGATGGGGGAGATTGAGGCAATTCTGGAGGAAGCGGCTGAACTTGTGGATGAATCTCAGCAGAAGAATCCAAATTACTGCAGGTAAACATACTAAAAGGCATTTGTATTTGATTATAGAATCTTGCATTGTTGCTGGTTTTTTATTGTTATATTTTTCAGCCGGACAAGCCTATTTTCAGCCTCTAAAACATTCTCGTCTTGCTCTACCTTATTCTTCAGCCAACTATTGACCGGAAAGTAAAGTTTACTTATTAGTTCTAATGTCTGAAAAATGACTGTTCTAAGTTATTCTTGTAGTGAACCTTACTCAAATGGCACGCCAATGGAAATATGGGAAATTTATGAGTCACCCTTCTGAACACATTGCGGTGCATATTCGCAAATGATCCCCAAGGATCAAGCTGGTGTGAACTAAATTTTTTTCATTCTAGTATTACATGGTACAATATGAGTAAACTTATTTAAAACGCTTGTCGGTCTCATTGCATGCCTATTGGCTGCCCACCTATATATTTGGACTACATATGTCAAAAGTTTGGTGTTGGCATACCCTTCGAAGTCAGGTTGGATGGACAAAGGACGAATGCATCAAGTATCTTGTTTGAT
Source organism: Embelia ribes (assembly GCA_001753735.1). Classification (NCBI taxonomy): domain Eukaryota; kingdom Viridiplantae; phylum Streptophyta; class Magnoliopsida; order Ericales; family Primulaceae; genus Embelia; species Embelia ribes. Next base: position 13,453 of record MKEJ01051674.1, on the reverse strand, counting down.
TTGTGTCTGCGTATGGAGATATAGCAGAAATCTAGCAAAGCTGCCACAAAGACAACCAGGATTTATGGGAGAAAGTACTAAATCAGAGGGAAAATGTTGGTAAAGTGATTATAGCGAATGATTTATTGAGATGGAAATGTGCCGGAGTTTTATAAGGATAGATCAGGAATGGAAATCAGACAAACATTTAGAAACTAAGACCTGTCAGTGTCCCAATCGAAATGAGTATAAATCTATACAGTTGAGGGTGCTATTTTGATGCAAGGTTTTCTTTTTCCCATAAAGTCCTATTGATGCAAAAACGCGAGTCCTCTATTCGATGTTCTAATTTTTTAATCTGTGACTATGTTGTAAAACACCTTATGCAGTAAATTTGTCTTTTAATAAAGCGTACTCGTTTTGCTGTTGCATCCTCTACCAAGGGAATTGAACTTTGTCGTTAATTTTGATAATTTTTGCAGCACGTATAGGATACGATACATTTTAAAGAGGCATAGTGATGATTCGTGGAGGTTCTGTGAAGGTGCTATTTTATCTCCTTAGTGTCAGCCATCAACCATCTTGAAGATGATTTCTTTTCTGGATCAAATTGTGTTACCTGATTGCCCTGAGTTATTCCGTAAATATGAACTAACAACTAGGATTAGTCTCATTCCAGGTAGTGGTTTTTTCAATTTTTTCCCCATGAAGTTATTTTATTTTATATTCTCTTTAATTTCCCCCTTTTGTGGGCTTTTTTTTCTGCCCAAGTTCCTCAAACAAGGGTGTTTGATCTTTGTATTTAATTGTTGCTGTGAATGAAATCCATGATGAGAAGAAAAATTAAATCCGGTGCTTCTTTCGAATGTAAAAATAAAATTGCAACTGTTTTGGGTACATGTTGAAAGACACGGCTGGATGTGGTTTGGATGTGTTCCATTCTTGTACAATATTCAAAACTACTGCTGGATGTGCTTGATATGTGTTTCATTATTGGTTTATGAAAAGGTTTTGATTAGTTTAGTCCTTTTCTTTGACGTCGCTAATCTATACTTTTTCAAGTGGGGAATAAATATAGGCGTATGCGGATTAAACTTCTAGTCTCGTCGGAGTAGAAAGATAAAAACATTGGCTTCAAATCCGACCCTTCAAATGTTCTCTCCTCTTTCTAAGGAAATAAAACCTGGAAACCTGAGTTGAAAAGCTATAACCAAACATGTGCCGATGCTACGTCCCCTTAGTATGAATCTTCATACCGGATACAAAACGCAACGGACAAAAGTCCTTTACTAAGCCCGAATTGTCCCTTTGGCTGACCAGACAGCCACCATGCTTAAAAGCACCTGTTAGCATTTGCGTCTAGAGCAAGGATTTTAAAAATCTTCCGTATAGCTCCACTGAAAATGGCTTAGAAGAATCATTCTATGCATACATTATGTAAGAATTTACATTGAAAGAATTTGAATTTGAAAAATGATTCACGTACAGAAAATTATTAATCAAAATTCAAAATTGTATACATATTTATACCATTAGATAATCTGCGTCAATCCTATTCCATCATATAAAAATTTCTACAGTTTTGTGCACACTTGATTTTCTTAATTATAGTATATTATTTATCCTTCAATTTTGAACACTCCTAATTTGCTTGAGTCCAAAGTGAATAGAGCTAGAATCCCAATTTTGGGCCCCTTAAAGCCCAAAACAACTTGCTGACGTCATCCAATCAAGCCCATCCACTGTCCCTTGACTTTGACTTCACTTTCTCAGCTCTCTCTGTCTCTCCCCCCTCTCTCTCCCCACACTGAATTCTGTCCGATCCCCTCTCCGATCAGCACAAAATCCCAATTTTCCGATCTCCCCAATAATCTCTCTCACCATTGCCTCAAAAAACTCGACAATGGCACCGGGCCCCCCCCCCAACGGCGGCGCCACCCCCCACCCTCCCTCCGCCGGGGCCGGCGGTCCCCCACTCCTCTCCCTCAAAACCCTAAAACTCAAAACAAAGCAGCAAGAGCTTCTCCTCCGCCTCTCCATCCTCGCCCTTGTCTACGTCCTCGCCTTCGCCACCCGCCTCTTCTCCGTCCTACGCTATGAGTCCATGATCCACGAATTCGACCCGTATTTCAATTATAGAACCACATTGTATCTTACTCAAAAGGGGTTTTACGAATTTTGGAACTGGTTCGATTTCGAGAGCTGGTACCCCCTTGGCCGCGTAGTTGGGGGGACTCTGTACCCGGGGCTGATGGTCACGGCCGCGGTTATTTATTGGGGGATGAGGTTCCTGCGGTTTGCGGTGCATATTAGGGAGGTGTGTGTCCTGACGGCTCCATTTTTCGCATCGAATACAACCATTGTCGCGTATTTGTTCGGGAAGGAGGTTTGGGATTCGGGGGCTGGGCTTGTTGCAGCCGCTTTGATCGCCATTTGCCCCGGTTATATCTCGAGGTTGTACCGATGAATTGTATCGAAATGTTGTTTTTTGTATGGAAACGAGGATAAAATGTGTGTTGAGTGCTAAGTGCTTTATAGGCTGCTAGGTTTTGATATAAAAAGCTTGTTCTTTTCAGATACTGATAGGAAAAGTTTGGTTAATCCTGCTTAAACCTTCTAGCTTATAAAAGATTCGGTTATATCTCGTTATCGTATTTGTAACTTAATAGAAAGATTTATCCAGGCACATGAGAATATTATGTCTATTTGCTTTAGTCTATTGCTTTGTTTTCCGACTTTTAGGGGAAAAAAGATGGCTTCTTCTACACTGAGAATAGCAAAGGTACTCATGTTTTAAACTGAGAATCCAAATACAATAGCCAAAGAAAGAATCTTGAGCATAAAGCAACAAATATGTCTTTAATATATCTGAGATCATATCGAAAGCTAAAACGAAAGCAGTTTTATCTGTGAACATGGAGAAAGTGTTTGCTGTGTGCTTACGGCTTGTTTGGCTGTCACTTTTTAAGAAAAAAGGTAGGTTTTTGGATACTCAGATAAAGAGTTAGGTCAATGCAGTTTAAAGCTTCTAGCTTTTAGATAATTCAGTTATGTGTGGTGTTTGTTTGGCTGGAACAAAAAACTGTCTTGTGGCCAGAAGTGTAAAAAGGGCTCTCTCTTTAAGCTGAAATCCATGTGCGCTACCTTTTTAAGCTAAAAGCAAGATGGTGGAGCTCAAAAGCAACAACTTAACAAGCTATTAATGTCTTAGCTGAATTGGTCAGAGCCTGATGCTTTTTGTGAATCCAATTGAAGATGATTGCTTAATCATGCATGTGTCTTTTTGTTTCTCTTAGGTCTGTTGCTGGTTCGTATGATAATGAGGGCGTCGCCATTTTCGCTCTGTTGCTCACCTTTTACCTATTTGTTAAGGCAGTGAATACTGGATCTCTTGCTTGGGCTTTGGGTTCAGCGTTTGGGTATTTTTACATGGTCTCTGCTTGGGGTGGTTATGTGTTCATAATTAACTTGATACCTCTCTATGTGATGGTCCTTTTGATAACTGGGAGGTATTCGATGAGGTTATATGTCGCGTATAATTGCACGTATGTATTGGGGATGTTACTGGCTATGCAGATTCGGTTTGTGGGTTTCCAGCATGTGCAGTCTGGAGAGCATATGGCAGCAATGGGCGTGTTTTTCTTGATGCAGGTAATCATTGTTTTGAGGTTTCTTTTTTTCATGGACCTCAGAAATTGTGAATAAAATAAATTGTCGATTGTTTGAAGGTAATACGAGCGTCCAGATATACGTAAACTGACCATTTGATATTTTCAAGTTGGATATTCTGCATTGTAATTCAATGTCAGATATGGCTTTTGCTTACACAGAAGGGTCGATTAACCCTCATACCTAAGCCCCATTTAGTTGGAATAAGGCTTAATTAAGGTGAGTATACTTGTCTCAGTTTAAAAAGTTATAAAGCTAAAACCTTTCTCAAGAGAAAAAAAAGCCAAGAATTGTCATTTTCTGCAAATTTAGATGTTGATAATGGCAAGGTTTGGACTAAACCTTCATCTTCATTATTGATAGATAAAGCCTTGAATTCCTCAAATTCTTGCATGCTTTTGAGTTTGCATTCACCTTGTTTGCATACTAGCTTGTTGCATCATTCTCTCTTAAACCTCTTTTACTGTCATTATATAAAGGTTAAAAATCTGATGAGCAGCATAATTGGCTAAATTACCCGTTAAAAGGTTTCATTTTATTCCCACGCAGTATTTTCATCAAGTCTGCATAAACTTGCTGCTATTGCTTTTCCACCTGAGAGGAGTAATCAGCTGTCACTCCTATATTCTTGCAGGTCTTTTACTTCTTGGACTGGGTCAAGAATACGCTGAATGATACAAAATTATTTCAAGCCTTTTTGAGAATTACAGTCACTTGCGCAATAGGTGTAGGTGCTGTAGCTCTTGGAGTTGGCACAGCATCTGGGTATATCTCCCCATGGACCGGCCGATTTTACTCTCTGTTGGATCCAACTTATGCGAAAGATCACATCCCCATAATTGCCTCTGTCTCTGAGCACCAGCCAACAGCTTGGTCCTCTTTCATGTTTGATTTCCATATTTTGCTGATCCTTTTTCCAGCGGGTCTGTATTTCTGTTTCAAGCGGCTCTCTGATGCTACAATATTTATAGTAATGTATGGTCTCACGAGCATGTACTTTGCTGGGGTCATGGTTAGGTTGATACTTGTTGCAACTCCTGCAGTATGCCTTATTAGTGCTATCGCAGTCTCTGCCACTATCAAGAATTTAACTCAATTGGTCCGTTCGAAAAGTAAGGTCACTCAGTCTGGTACTGGTAAAGGAAGTTCTGGTACAAAGGCGTCTTCCAAGGTAACATTGGTCAAATTCTTTCCGCTATGCTCATATTAATTCTCAGTCATATGCTTTGCATGTTAGCTTTGATTCTTTGGGATTTATTAGAATTAGTTGCATAATCATTTGGTGATCGAGATTTTGGAATGAGTGAATACAGCATCAATGCTTCACGGTTTGACCATCTGTATGCATCTGTATATTTCTGTGACGTTGCATTGTTGTATCACAAATTATGGTGAAATGCAATTTGTGTATATTTTAGATGTTTGCATTGAGTATTATTGTCACAGGCTAGTTATACTTTGTTTAATATGGTGTGTGAATATTTTTTTTTTAATGTTTGTTTACATGTAAATTACAACTCTTTAATTTAATGTTGTGAACAGGCTTCACTTGATCAATCTCTGCCTTTCCAGAAGAATGGAGCTATTGCCTTGCTTGTCGGTGCTTTTTATTTGCTCAGCAGATATGTTATCCATTGCACGTGGGTCACATCAGAGGCGTATTCGTCTCCCTCCATCGTCTTGGCTGCTAGAGGCGCATATGGTAACAGAGTCATCTTTGATGATTATCGTGAGGCTTATTTCTGGCTCAGGCAAAATACCCCACAAGATGCTAAGATTATGTCATGGTGGGATTACGGGTACCAGATCACTGCCATGGGAAACAGAACAGTGATTGTGGATAATAACACCTGGAATAATACTCACATTGCTACTGTTGGAAGGGCAATGTCTTCATATGAAGATGAAGCGTACGAAATAATGCAATCACTGGATGTAAATTATGTTTTAGTTGTATTTGGAGGTGTCACAGGTTATTCCTCGGATGATATTAACAAGTAAGAAATTATCTTTTTCTTTTCTGACTAAAATCCTGCATTTTACTCCTATGGATCATGGGATGCATTCTTGTTGGAAGCTATATGGTAGGAAGTAGTTGAGTGATTGATGTTGCTAATCTTCTGTTTGGAGTTTAAGCATAATTCGGTTTTTAAACATAATCCTAAATGTTCCATGACGAAAGTGAATTGGTAATCGTTTTAGAGTTGTCTTTCATCGTGAAGGAAGACAAATTTGTTGATTTTTCAATGTAGTTGAATTTTCCTTCATTCTTCAAAACAGAATCCTTTTCCCATTTATTTGTCACCTTTCATTTCTCATATCATTGATTAACTTCATCTTTTAGTGGCTTGGACCCTTTTGTACAGAGTCCGTCCAATTTAGGTGGTCTTGTTTAATCATATTTTGTACTTGTAAAAAAATTGTAACAGTTTTTACATTGTGATCAACATTGTACAGAAAGGAACTACTACTACCCCAAACGATGATCATCAAGTCGAATCCCCTTAGAGAGTCTATTTCCTAGAGGGAACTATAGCACCCCCAATTTACTTCTCCCCATTGGTCTAAGGGAGTCATTTGGTAGGGTGTTCCACTGTGATAAGACATTTAGCAATGTTTGCTTGTGGGTTGAATTACCAAGTGGAATATCAGTGCCATAGTTGTTTTTCAATTTTAACATTTTGAACAGTTGTGCTGTTGCTTGATTTTTTAATTTGGAAAATTATTTGAATTTCTATTTACGGTGCATATGAGTTATGGTCCTCTGTAGTTGTCGGTTTACCCCAACTCATCTGCAATTATCATAAGCTGAAGGTTTGCATTTGTTTTAGATTTTTGTGGATGGTGCGAATTGGAGGTGGAGTCTTTCCTGTAATTAAAGAACCTGATTATCTTGTCAATGGCGAGTATCGTGTTGACAAAGGAGCCGCTCCAAAGATGCTGAATTGTCTAATGTAAGTTGTTACTTCTTATCTATGCTGCCCTTGAAAATCTTGGAACTTGGATAATAACAAACATAAAATTTAGAGTCCTGACGGTGTATTAGTCCTCTTCTTTATGTACTCAATTTCTTGTTATACTTATGGTTATCGCACGAACCTTGTCATTGATTCTGTAGGGGATTTGCAGTCAGAAGTCATAACAGAACAAAACTCTGTAAAAATTCTTGCCCAAGTTTCTCGAAATAACCACATAATATGCCTGAAGTCTTGTAAATTTCAAGCTCAAAACTAGTTTAAAGTATCTCCAAATTCAAAACTGATTAACCAAACAATGTATCTTTTACTGTATTCTTTTACCTTTGGCGGGAAAAATTGAAGGATGAAAAAAATAAAAGAAAGCTGATGATTGTTGTGGAGGTTTTGTATGTATTGCTCCATTGGTGCATCGACAGTGTAAAACTATATAACCTTTCAAATTTGGAATCAGGTACAAGTTATCTTACTACCGGTTTGGGGAACTAACGACGGAGTACGGCAAACCTCCAGGGTAAGATTTTCTTTTAGTAGGAGTACATGTGCTTAAGGTTCATGTGTTACAACTAATCACGCATGTAATAGTATAGCTTTAATTCCTTTGGAAACTGAATTCTCCTACAAAGAAGAAAGAAAAAACAGAAGGAAATGAGATACGAGCTGTGGTTTTGACTTTAGTTTACTGGCTGCTAGATACTTCTCTCTCTGTCCCTAAAAGATGGGCCTACTTTTACTTTCACCTGCATTAAAAATATTCATTTAATATCGAGTGAGAAATTAATTTTATTAATAATTTTCTTAAATACCCACATTAAATATGAGCTAGGAAGCACGGACGCTCTAAAATAGGTGTCATGTCCATGTTAGACACGTATCGGACATACATATTCTGCGGACACTTCGAAATACGTGTCCGACATGCCACGTGGCGAGTCTGAAATGTTATTTAATTATTTAAACTTTGAACATACGGTAGACTCTTTTTGGACTTGTCATGGACACGACAGATCAATTTGTAATATTTTTTCTACTTCTGTCAATTTTTATTCATTTTCAATCATACATTTTGGTAGTTTTCACAAATCACGTTTTAATTGTTGGTTATTCCTTTAGTGCATGACATGTTTTTGGATGTTTTGATAATTGATACTCGTTTGTAAGGTGTTCTAGATTCTAACGAAATGCAATTGTTAAGTTGCTAATTTGAGCCAACAAGCAATGCATAAATTTACTAGCTTATAAAAGTTATTATAAAAATAAAAAAAAAGCTGAATCCCAACCGTGTCCGTGTCCGTGTTCGTGTCCGGATTTTTTTGAAAATTACCGAATCCGTGTCGGCACCCGTATCCGTATCGATGCTTTTTAGATAAATACGTACTAATTTCCACCCTGAACGGAAAATATTTGGCAATAGGACTGGGTATCCCGTACCCAGAAATCATCAGTCACCCACTGCATACACAAAAATACAAACATATAGATACATACGTACGAATACACACACACAAAAAAAACCATATATATATATATATGGGAAATGATCATGGGACAAAGATTTTGAAGCCACTCAAAATTTTTTAGCGTCAATTTTTTATTTTTTACACTTTTTTTTTTATTAAAATATACATTTCTTTTCCCCAAATAAACCATGGCTAAGATTAGAAAAAACATATTTTTTATATTTTATTATTATTATATAATATTATTATAATAATTTTTTTTAATTTTAGAAAAGTAACCAATATATACAATTTTAAAATGTGAATTAATGAGAAATGAATTTTTTAAAAATTGCTTTAATTCATAATCGTATGGATGAAAAATATTTCTGAGGCAAAAAATTCAAATTTACAAATCCCCCGCCACTCTCTCTCTCTCTCTCTCTCTCTCTCTCTCTGTTTCTATCTCTCCGATGGAGTCCGGCATGATCTCCGTGGACCGGTGGTCGGAGGGATCCCAAGCCTACTTCCTCACCCACCTCCACGCCGACCACACCAAGGGCCTCTCATCCACGTGGCACCGCGGCCCACTCTTCTGCTCCCCTACCACCGCCAAGCTCTTCCCCTTCAAGTTCCCCGGCTTCCCCCTCTCTCTCCTCCGCGTCCTCCGCCTCGGAAAATGGCACTCCTTCTCTCTCCTTTCGCCGTCATCTGGGTACGAGGTTGGTGTCCACGTCATGGCCATCGATGCTGACCATTGCCCCGGTATTGTTCTGGGTTTGCTTAGTTTTGCTTAATCGTTTCTGGTTTTGCTTAATTTTGCTTCTTTGTTTATGGGTTTGATTAATTTTGTGTAATTTTTCCGTGTTTTGCTTAATTGTTTCTGGGTTTGGTTAATTTTGCTTAATTTTTTCTGGGTTTTTCTAAATTTTGCCCTCCAAGTGTTTGATTAAAGTCCTAAGCGAAAATTGTTTGTGAAACCTTCTTGAGTTTGATGCAATGTTGACGATTATTTAATGTCCCAAATGAATTACTAACTATTTTCAGTTATTTGATTAATGCCCATCACGGTCTCAGTTTCGGAGAGTCGTGTTTTGCTCACAGGTGTTTGTTTAAAGTCCTAGATGGTTTTACTTGCTATACTTCAATGGTGTGAGTTTACAGGTGGTTGATTAAAGTCCTAAATGAGTGTTATTTGTGGAACTTACCCTGTGGCACTTCCTGTGACAGGTTCGGTCATGTATTTATTTCGTGGCGACTTTGGTTGCATGCTTTATACTGGGGATTTTCGCTGGGAGAGCTCTAGTGAGAGAGCACAGAATGGAAAGAGCATGCTTCTAAATGCCCTTGGCAACAATGAAGTTGACATTGTTTACTTGGATAATACTTACTGCAACCCATCCTTTTCTTTCCCGTCTCGAGAAGTAGCTGCCCAGCAGGTACATTTTTCTTTTTTATCGAGAAAGGTTCTGTGTTTTGTTTAGTGCTGTTTAAGTAACCGACTGCTTCTAGTTGAATTCTTTTCCCTTGAATGGAAGTTCAATTAGGGTCTCGTAAATTAGTTTCAAGAAACAGGTTCATGATGTGAACAATTATGAATTATTTCTTTATTGTCCATGATTAGAGATGAAGTCATCCTCGGTGTTTACTAGTTTCAGTAAACCCATCAAAATTAGAATTTCAATCCTTGAGTCATACCATGTAAAAGCAAACTTGTTTCTATGCAAAGGAGATGAAATAGGAAGCCTTTTACTACTTTTAACACTTTTATTGGCTTATACTGTTGCTGATCACAGGTTGTTGATGTGATAAATGCTCATCCTAACCACGAGATTATTATTGGCATAGACTCTTTGGGCAAGGAAGATCTGTTACTTCACATTGCACGAGTGCTTAAAATGAAGGTTAGTTTGATCGGAACTGAAAGGAATACTAATATTATTCTTGTGCTTATTGCATGCATACTTAGAAAGGACTGCCGTCATTGGTTTCTTATATTTTATTGTAATGTTATGCAAAGATTTGGGTGTGGCCGGAACGTCTGCAAATTATGCACCTACTTGGTTTTGAAGATGTTTTTACAACCAAAACTTCTCAGACTAGAGTACGAGCTGTCCCTCGCTACAGTTTCAGTATTGAAACATTGGAGGGATTAAATGAGATACGACCTACTATAGGGATTATGCCATCTGGCCTTCCCTGGGTGGTTAAACCCTTTGGAGATGATAAAAGTGTCTTAGGTTTGTCTTCTTCAATTAATTGTGGCAGAAGTAAATTTGGTGCAGAAAATGGAGGTGATAAAGTTTTCGACAAAAAGAAGGAAAATATCAAAGATGTGGAAAGACATCATGAGCACATCTATACAGTTCCATATTCTGATCATTCATGTTTTACCGAGATAAAGGAGTTTGTCAAGCTTGTCCAACCAACTAAATTAAAAGGTATTGTTTCATCATCACCTTCATATGTTGATCCTTTTTATTATTTTGGCCACCTATACGAAGCAAATCGAATATCAGCAAGTTTGCATCGTAGCGCTTTGAGGAAAGGAAGTGGTAAAGTTGAAGCTTCTTTCAAATTGGAAACAAAGAGAAAGAGAACAGATTTTGATGATGATTTTTGTGTGGGTAGAGTGACAATAATGAGACGAACAGGGCACGGTGCTAAAATAGTGCAAATTGATTGAATTCAATAGTGTAGAGTTGATTCCACTGTAAAAATGTCTTCTAATTCAAGTATGTTTTCATCTTAAGATCCATTTAAAAGTTATGGAAACACACTGAAAGTGTAGGCAAGCTAATGTAATCCAAGCTGTCGGAGGCCCGTTCTCTTTTGTTTTTCGGCACTTGTACCTTCTCAAGAGAATGTATTTCTATATCTGCCACGCTGTTTCTCCGAAAGCAAATATGAAGTTAGAACATAAGATAGCAGTATCCTATTAAGAGCTATGCCCTCTTTGTAGTGAGTTAAGGTTAGCTAGCTTTGTAACTTATGATTCGCATATGTGAATTTAGTCTGTTAATGTTTATTAGTCTTTGATAGTTGTTACTAAATTAAAGGGTACAAGTACCCTGTTCAATTTGTCGTCCAGGCTAATAAAAATGGTGGAAACTTTTTTGTCTTTCGACATAAAATATTTTCAGAAGTAAGAGCAAATCCTTCGATGTAAGACCCCAACAGAAAGTACGAAGGTAGCAGATCATGAAACAGATTTCCAGAGAAACGAGTTTCGCTGGTCTGAGATAGTTTCCTTATAACTACACTTTTGTCTAGCACTGCTGAATGGTTTGCTCACTTGCTCTCAATTTTCTACACTTTCTATCCCTTTGCGGTCTACTCATTGCTGCTGTGATAGCGTCTTCTTCATTATCGGAGCATAGGCTTCTTGTTTTTGAGTGATAGTGAAGGTCAAGCACATTGACCTGTGTGTTTGTTGAGCTTAATATTGCACCCTCTAATACTGGCTCATACCCATCCATTGCTATCTCCTCCATCATCTTGTAGCATATGTTCAATTTATCCTGGACAAAATATAAACTTATCAAAATTGTTTGGTTATAACTCCTAAGCTATTGTTTTTCTACTTTATTTTCCCTTGAGAGCACGTGCATTAGGTTGCTCATCTTTTAATTGGTACTTTTGTGAAATTTTGACCTAAAAAATCTAAACATTTACTATATATATATATATTTAGTGTGAAAATAGATATATATTTTTCTTAAAAATTGTCCAAACAAACCACAATAAAATAGTATCTCATACAAATAATCAATTTTAGTAGCTTCAGTTCAATGTAGCATTTGAGACTATTTCTGTATTTCTTTAGTTGGTTTGCACCAAATTATGCTCTGCATATCCCCATTTGGGGTCGTTTGTGCAATGAGATTTTCTGAAGATAGAAGAAAATTTGATTGTTAAATATTTTGTCAACTTGCACCAAAATAGGTGATAAAAAATAATTATATGGGAATAATTATTGAACCTAGTCTTAACTAAACAATTGTGAGAGAAATGTTTTTGAAAAACGGAGCTAACACGCATGCGAATCTTACCTTATTTACATACTCACAGGTTGAAATTGCTTCTTTGAAGCATGGAAATTGTAACGGAAATAGCTCGTGAGAAGCACGAAGAAGGGCAGTAGCGGAAATTAAAGACGGCTTGAACTCTAACATCTTAACATCTGCAATAGAAGTAAATAATTAAATAAATACTATATTAATAATAAACTACTTTTCAAAAAGCAAAGTACGATCAACCATTTATTTATCACATTTCTTATTTTTCTTGTACAAGCTATCTAAAAAGCAATAAACTTGAATAATTTTCGCAAAAATATTTTTTAAAAGAAAAAAAATTCAGAGAACAAAACCAGACAAGCACATTGTACCATGTTGGGCTTTGAAGATGATCTCGACGGCCCGAGCTTTAAGAGCTAGCACGAGTTGCGGGTCTTTGAATTTGAATAGGGCAATAAAGAAATTGACGAAAGAGAATGGCGTTATCGAACGCATTCTCCATTTTAGAGCCCCTAATATTAATTTCTCCATTCGAGAAATGGTTTGTGTATCGAATATAAATCCTCCATCATGCTGCTTAAAAATTTGAAAAAAACAAAAGAAAATTTAGGGTGAGAAAGGGGGCAAAGTGTAATAATTTATTACTCTGGGACAAATGGTGATAGTGTGATATATTCATTACCTGAATATCAGAAACAGAGCACTCTGTTTTTGTCATCATCTTCAAAGCCAAAGAAACACATGAAATAGCCAGTAACCTCACAGCCCATGAATTCCTCATCTGAAAATTTTCACAAATTTATCAAAAATTGTAGGGTTTGTTTGATCGTATGATATAAGCTTCATCTTTTTAGCTTGTTCACTTAAAAGCTGAGCAATATTTGACTGCCCAGCTTTTATATTGGACTTATTTATTGCGTTGGCTCAAATAAGTTGGATTAATCAACTTTTTTTTTAGCCATAAATAAACTGATTCATTTGCTTAAATTTTGAAACTAAAAAAACATGTAGTGAGAAAAAGTATAGTACATGCTCTAATCTATTTCTTTTTAACTGCAGTTTCAGAAAACTTTTTTTCAGTTTTCAAATACTTTGAAAAACATGAATGTATTCGTCATTTTTTTTTAATTTAGTCTTGGTTATTTATAATCAATACTCAACCACTTCACACATTATTTGAATAAAGCATTTTTTTTTTTTTTTTTTATCATTGAATTAAAAAATTAAGTTTTTTTTTTTTTTTTAAGCGCTACGATCAATTTAACCCTTAATTTTCCCCTTACTTGATCACAAAGTTAAATTTTACTTAAACTTCTGCGCTATTTTATTTTCCCATTTAAACGTTTTTGTCAATTAAGAGCCGGAAGAAGGG
>MKEJ01051641.1:0-11625 GCA_001753735.1 Embelia ribes | reverse complement strand
GCCCATCATTTTGGACGACGGAAGAATTGCATGTTGCCTTCGTGACCCTGTCACAAAAGGGTATTTGCAACGGGATTTGTACTATTTACAACCGGCTTTCTCCATCGTGTAAAAGGACAATCCTACTAGTGATATAACGGAGGATCTCTGCATCTTAGTCTTGATGAAATTGTCCGGTCGGCAAACAATTTTGTAGCACCAAAAAAGGAAATAAGCTCTCCGACTAAGGGAAAGCCCATGTTGCCTGGTGGCAAGTTCGGAGCAGCATCACCACTAACCGGTTTAGAAGCACCCCGTGTTGCGAGTGCATATATACGCCACTGCCAATTCCAACACCACGTCACCATCATCACCACCACCGGAACCACTCTGGCAGCAAATGTGGCGAGACGTGCCACTGTTGAGTAGTTTAGCCAGCCGGCCATTTCCTCCCTCTATCTATATGTATGTGTGTATATATTTCTTAGAAGTATAGGGGTGAAGAATAGCAAGCATATACATAGAGATTTTGAGATATTTTTTATACCTACTCAACAACCAGCGAAAGAGCCAAATGTTTGCTAGGGAAATATTGCTATACTTCCCATATTTTTTATGTATGAAAACTTTTAGTATGAAATTTTTTATATATAAATTTAATATTAAAATTTTAATGTAAAAATTTTTGTTACGTAGATTTAGCGCTACATAATTATTTTTAAGGAATTTTCCGATTCCTGCCCTGTGAGGACGATTATTCACGACAAGTTAGGATTACATTATTTGAAATATATGCTTTCTTGTGAAAGTGGATCGTGGTGATCGGCCACTGAGAAATAATATTTTATGTAATGATAATGATATACACTTAAATTATGTCATTTAAGATTTGTAATTGCATCTTATAAAAAAAAATGCTTACTCGAGTTAGATATAATGAAATAAAAGTAATTGATTATCTGAGATTAATAAAAATAAAAATAAAAATTATACTTACAAGTAGATATTATAAGTAACTGAACGTGCTGAAATGAATCGTGTTTTTGTTTTTCACTTAACAAAGCTGTAAAATCAAATAAAAATAATATGTATGAATGAGTCTTCTCCGTCAATAAAAAGATGGCTACATCATATTATATTAAAATCTATTTCCTTTTAAATATTATATACATTACAGTAGCTAGTACTTATTTAAATTTTGACAATTACATATCTTTTGTAAAACTAAATTTATTTATTTTTTGTCAAGAAAACTAAGAAATATTTATTTGTTCTTCATTTAATTTTTCCACTCTACGTTTCTCTCCGCTCACCTATTATAAAGCAGTAATAGATTAATAATATACATAGTCGCAAAAATAATCCACACAAGCGTCCTTGAATAGAGAATTTTTAAAACGTAGTTTGTTATTATTTTTTAAGACATTGTTAAAAAAGTATAATTCCTTATTAATTACAAGTTCCCAATAAGGCTAACTATGAAACGTCAACCCAAGAAGTTTCATTTGTTTTTATTAATCAAATATATGTTCATGTAATTAAACTATACAATAAATTAATATTTAAATTTGTGATGAAACAACTTTGTAAAGTTTTATATTAACTTAGGCTCGGAAAAATTATTGAAAAATAAAAATAATCATTAACAATTAGATCTACACGATATACAATGCAAAAATAAGAATAAAAAATAATTTCATTTTACATCTAATAATTTGAAAAATAATCATTCCATACAACACGTGTAACGTGTAGACTACACACTAGCATTATATAAAAAGCTATGTGTTTTAGACAACTAGATGAAAAAAATAATTTCTTATTTAAATTCAGGTTAACGCCCTAACATGATATTGCAGATCACAAATTTGTGAGGTTTGGTCTTGTAATGTCCCGAAAATTCATATAATTTTTTTTAATTAAATGATATTATTAATTATCATTAATGATGTTATTTATACTCGCCATTGCATTCGTAATCGATATTCGTTGTATTCGTAGATGTCGTATGCATTTCGTTGTTGTATATACATATCATAATCGGGGACTGTAATTCGTTGTCGTTGTGATACATTCGTAATGTAACATTTTTCTCATGGTCGTAGGGTATATCTCGAGTTTGTAGGAATCCATATGGTTTTGGTGGTTGTTTTGCGGGTTTCATCAAAGTTCGTCGTTAATCATATTAAGTCGTTTATTTTGAGTTTTAGTGTTTCAAACGATCCAGGAGTTGTTGGATCGATCCAAAAATGCAGTTCGATCGATCCAAGTCCCGTTTGATTGATCTACCTGCTCAACTTCGGATTAAAAAGTATTGACTCAAATACTTCTTCCCCACTTTTCTATTTCATAAACCCACCACTATAAAGAGAGAAGGGAGAGCTTTTTGGCCAAGATTATCTCATTCCGTTTGGTCCCTGAGGATCAAAACTTCATATTTGGACTCCGCATCTCGGCTGATCGTTTTGACGTAAGTTTTTCTAACTTTAATTCTCGTGGATTTTGCCTCGTTTTGTGTGTCAATATGACTCGTGAAAATAAAGTGGTCTATCTTCTTCTTTATGACTCGTTGGTCATTTATACATAGGTTTGGGATCATTAGAGGCTCGTAGATAGATCAATCTTGAGGCACAAAAAGAGGGCTTTTGAGGGAAAACTTGCTAAACTCATTTGTGGGTTTTAGGAGGCTTTATAGATACTTGTAGATTGAAAATAACAATTTATATATCGAGCGTATGGGTGTTTCGGTACATATTCATGCATATTTTCGTAGTTTATAATTCGTAGACGATATTATGAATTATTATGGATGAAATATGCTCGTAGTGGATTGTAGCATTAAATTGCACAATTATATACCATAATATTATCGAATGAATAACGTGGCATTTATATGTATTATTTTTCAATAATAGCATATAATGTGATCATAGATAATTATCGCGGCTCTTGATATATTGTTTTCCAACAATATCATAATATATATACATGGTACATTATCGTGGAAATTAATATATGACTTCATTCATAATATCATTACATTCATAGCATCTTCATAGAATGAATAATTTATCATTAACATTATTATCGTGGCATCTTTCGTAACATGATTATATGAATTACCCTCATCATATCATAATTAGTAGTCGTGGACATTCTTGATATTCGTGGACCTTTCGTGATAAAATACATAGAACAACATAGTTGTTCTATTCGTGGCATTTTCGTAATTTTCTAAGGATATAAAGGCATGCTTATCGTAGAAATAAAGCGTAGTCATTCGTGGAAATCCGAAAGTCAAGATACCATGAATACATTGTTTCGTGGCATTATATTGTGGTATTGGCATAAATAAGAAATTCAGTTATTTTCTATTTTTTTTCGGGACACATAGAACCAATTTATAAAAATTCATAGAAAGAAAATGAGGTCATACAATATCACCGTGAAAGGCGGAAAACTAAATCTAGGATATATCTATTGGTCGCGTCACACTTGGTGGCAAATCAATGAAGGCTAGGTCGCGTTGCATTTGGTGGCAGACCTTAGCATTTTTGAGAACTCGTATAGATACTAATCCACTTTTAGTCGTGGTCGTAACATTCGTCGATAGCATGCACTCATTATTATACATGAGTATTTACATGTTCATATTCGTGATATTCGTAGCATATTCATGTTTAATCATCTTCCTATTACCAAATGCATATTCATACTTTATTTTCGATGTAGCACGTATATATTTATCAAGACCTCATAGTCTAATATGTAAATTGTTGATTGACCATCTAACCCTATACTTTTCTCCTTTTCATATATCAATGTGATATTGCTTACAAGTTCGGTGGCTAGAGATAAGTATGCATAATCATGGACTTGAAGATGACTTAGTGTTTATTTTGTAGTTGTTGTATTGGTATACATGTATATTTTGTTATCAGAGGTTGTAGCAAGGTTGTTTATGAACATCATTTTGTCAAGCATTTAGCTTGAGATTTTTTTTATTTAGTATTGGCGCTGGCCTTCATACTTTTTATTCTGCTGCGTATGTATATATGAACTGGGAGTGGACTGCAGTTACCACCATAGTGACTGTAATTATTATTGGATGATTTGTACAAATTCGATTTTGTTGTATATGAGATTTATGGGAATATGGATGGTTATTATATCTATTTTCATATTTATTATCGTTATTTTCGATTTCGGTTACTTTATTTCTATTTGTCACAACATTCACGACACCGGATTTTTATAAAAAGATTCGGTACATGACATGTCTTTAGTTATTGTTAAATGATATCTGTAAATGATAGTTTTTTATAATGGTCGTCTGTTTATCTTTAAATTTTTTAATGAGGCCGACAGTATAGAACACATTTATTTTCTTGTCCTAGAGTAAAGAAGATTCTTTTCTTTTTTTTTGGATTATATTTTATTACTACTTTCCGAAGGTTATTTTTGTATCTAATATTCGACCAATTGCCAGAGTTTATGTTTTGTTTTGTTTTTTTCTATATATACACAATAATGGACGGCCATTAGAGGTTTTGGATTTCATGCGCATATATGAGTGATTGACACGTTTGGTTTTTCATTAAAAGCCATATTAATTAATACGATTACTTCATTTGAGGTTAAAGACGTGAAAAAATCGATAAATACAATAAGAAAAGTTTAGTGAGCTGGAGTTCATCTTTTCACTTATAAGCCAAAAAAAGGCATTAACTTATAATTGTGAGACTAAAAAATGAATTCTACATCTGAAACAAATTCATATCCGTGTTTTCAACTCGATAAAAAATAAAATAAAAATCTAACGTTATTCTAGTTCATTTCTTTTTTTTTAGATGTGTATAGCACCCGATTGTGTGTGAGCGGATGTTGATAAAGAGAAATAAAATGTTGACGAGTTAGCACGTTGGCAAGTTTTCATGTTGGAGGACACAAACTATCACAGTATAAAGGGAGCCAATAACTCGCCCCACATCAGCGAGATACGAGAATATGTTATATAAGTAATACCATGAACCTACTAAATACAATGCATTTCAAAGTATTGCAAAAGTTAAGTTTAATGGAGCTCTGGAGTTAAGCATATTTGTGCTGCTGCAATCTAAAATGATTGATCTCTCTGCTAAATTTAAGTTGCTCACATATAACTATACCCAAAACAAAAAATATTGTGCTATGGATTTATGGAAATTAACTCTGCCCAAGATGAGTGGTCTCCCTAACAAATTGCATCGAAATATATGACTTATTCTAATGAATCTCTCTGTTTTTCAAAATCCAGACTGAAATGACACATATGAGAGCTTTCAGTTCATCCTTACTTTTTTTACAGTCCCTTGGTCTCTATAATTTCTACAAATACTATGTGTATTGGAATTTTTTTGATCATTTCTAGTATGTTTCGTGAAAAAAGATATATAAACCTCACATATCAGTCAATAGAACTGGGCCTCCCATTCCGGAACTCCTGATTAGATCCTATAGGCTTAAACTGCTCTATATATAGTAATGAAATATATTATGTGGGGTAAATATAATTAATCCACCTTGCAAACTACTTTTACCAACATGAAAGACATTTTTATTTAGTTACAAAAACGTGGTTTATGCAAATTGGCTAACGAAATATCAAGCCCAATCTTTTTATTTGCGATTTTCCAGACTGGTATCTGAAAATATTTTAGTAAATGGGCAATCAAAACTAATTATACCAATACGTCAAACGAGTAATAAAAAGAATATCCAGTCTACCGAAGAAGCTATATACTTAAGCCAAAAAGGACAAGCATTGGAATTGATTTTTTTTTAAAACATAATATTATATTTACATAATATTTTCTAGCCTAGCTAACATTCTAGATTACGAGGCATTTGAGTCTGTTGACATTCGAAAAGCTAAATATCGATTCAAATATCTTCTCATCTTATTGATATATAGTTGATGTTTGTTGTATTTTTGCTCTAATAACGTCATTTTAATTTTTATTATGTATTTGCATTAATTTTTAATACGTATTTGTATTAGTTTTTGATGAATGTCCACATCAATCTAGCGATCAGAGTTCCACTAGAAAAGAATGATTCAAATAGTCACAAACATAATCCTTGCTATACAAAAGGATTCCCCAACATTCTTTAAAACAATATAATAAATAATAAAAATATTTTAAAAATATTAGTATACTAAGATTTCACAAAATCTAAATTTAATCGCATAGAAATTATTGTTTTAAAAAAATTAAAAAACAAATTGAAACAAAAGGAGAAACAAGATGTCAATTATAAAAAAAAAAAAATTATCAAAATTAACATTTTTAAAAAACAAACTAATTATACAATTCCTATGTCATACGGGTGCCAATATTGTATATTCAATAATTATTTTCAATTGATGAGTTATAAAATTTTGATAGAGGTCTATATAAAGGAAAATAGAGATATAAAATGCATATGTGTGTATTATCGATCATGTATAAAGTAGTCTATAATGTATTAAGATAATATAGATTTAGCTAAAATAATATAGATGATTCTAGTCCCTTAATCACAACCATTAGAGCAGGTATTTACAAAACAACAAAGCAATATTGAAATTTCTGCAAAGAAACAAATTAAAATTGAATCCTTTCATATGCTAATATAAATATTTGCGAAGAAACAAATTGAAATTGAAATTTCCCTACCAAAGGAATTCAATTTGTTGATCTGAGGAGAACTTTGCAAGAAACTCATCGAGATCATTTTTCTCTTTCTCATAGTCTTCTTAAAGAGTTTCATGGCTCGTTATCAATAGACAATAATCAAATTCTCAGGTCTAGAAATTGCGAACGGCAACCAAATCTAGGGTGAAAATTGGTCGGTCCGATCTAAAACGAATCAAATTCGGAAAATCGAAAACATAATTTTCAATCCTAACCGCGCAAATTCTTGATGTGAAACGGAACTAGAAAATTTCGGTTTGTTCGATAGGTTTTTCCAGTTTTATTAGAGAATTCCATAAGTGAAAAAAATGATGAATTGATGATAACAAAAATAGTCCTTGACACAATCCAGAAACTAATTGATAAGCCAGAAATCTAAATCATCCCAAATCCATATAGTTTGAATTTATTTTGGATTGAGCTATTGAGCCGAACCCAATTTTCAAATCTACATATACATATCAGTTTGTAGCTCCGTGTGATGCACAAATTGTTTACTTTTTTTTTCTTCTATTAATATTTAAATTATAAAATTTTGCCTTATTTTAATTTAAAATTAAACATAAATACTGTATTGGAATTGTCAAGTAATATATAAATAGTATTAAATTTTCTTATTTATACACCTATATTTTTTGTATTTGCCAATTGTTTTTGTTTTGTTGCTTAATCTCATGAAATTGAGAAACAAACTATTGAAAAAGTAAAAGATAATTGATTTGTGCATAACAAAAAATACATATGCATAATAATTTCATTTTTCATGCGATTCTATTATACTATTATTTTAGAGTAAATTTGCAATACGATAGTATAAAACTTAAAACTAAAATCAAGATGTAACAATATAATATGCATTATATTCGAAATATAAGGATAACTTATATTTATTAAAAAATTTAAATCTTCAAAACTGAAAAATAAATTTATAATAAAATACTGTTAAATAAATTTAAAATATGCAAAATAATATATAATCATAAAAACATAAATTATAGATATAAACAATAAAATCAAACATCATGAAATCGAGCAATGGGGTTTTTTGAACTTTGTTAAAGTGTCAAATATATGAAAACAAAAAAGTCAAAACAATACATCCATAACACAATAGTACAACAAAATCCAAAGTACATAAAACTCTTGAAAGATAAGGAATTAACAAAATTATATATCTATTAATAAGTAATATTAAATTTATGTACTTACAGTAATAAAAAAAAATAGATACAAATTCTTATTGTATCCTATTACACTAAAACCATTTGAAATAAATATACGACAATAATATAATTTTTTTTAAAAATATATAGCTAGAATCATAGCTTAACAAATATATTTTGTTATAGATATTATGATATGAAATGTATTTTCCATTTGCAAAAGAATTTAATATCCCAAAACTGGAGAGAAAAAAAAAAGAATAACAAAGTACTACTAGACAAATTTGAATTATGCAAAAAATAACATGTGAATCATGAATATACAGATTTTAAATTAAAATCAAAATTCAAATATTATAAGTTCTATTGCTATGTAGTGTTATCCCTCTTAGTATGCATATTCAATTATAATAAAATTCTTTAAAAATAAAATTGCAATATGAGAAGCAGTACAAAATCTAAAAGATAAAACTAAATTGCAATCTAACAACTATAAGAAATCATAAAATATTTGTGTAAGTAAGGATATATAAAAGAACTTAATATCATGACTAATAAATTAATAAAAGTTAAACAATTAAAAAAATTAGATTTGATGATTATAAATTTAGCTATACCTCTTTTTTTTTTTTTTTTTTTTTTTTTTTTTTAACTTTTTTTTTTTTTTTTTTTTTGTTTTCATTTTTTTTTTCACAATTCCTCTTTCTATTATTACTTATTTATAGCAATTGCTTATGCACCTATTTATATAATCAAGTGTAAGTATTACCATTTATGGTGAGGAATATTTGTCATTTTCAGTAACCGTTGAAATAAAATTAAAATTTATTTATTTGCAATTAATTTTTTTTATGAGCAAGCTTTTAAAAAGATTTTAAGGATTTGTAACGGAAATGTTTGAATAAATTTTATAAGCTAAACAGTTCAGTTCAAATTTGTAGTTGAAGAGTATATGGCATGACCATTAGTTTTAATTATTTATGTATATTTTAAAAAAATTATTTTAAACTATTTATGTTGTAATAATATTTTAAAATAACATGTGATGCTCAATGGATGTTGCCACTTAGCACAAAATTAATATATGGCTCTTGTTTTTGAATATTGTATATGATAGGATCAAGCTTAGAGAATGGGCTTGAAAGATGAGAGAGTAAAAAAATATGTATAAATAGATTCACATATAGAAACTTAGATTTACAAATAGAGGGTTAGGGTGAACAAATACTACTGAATTTGGAAATTAGTTTTGTGTTCAAAAGGATTGTTTTTATACTCTTATAATTTTTGTAAATTGTTTGGTTCTTAAATTAATGAGTTTGTAGATCGGTACATATGCTGATGTACACATTAAAATGTATACACATAGAATCAAGAGTGAAAACTGAGTAGTATACTTGCATCCCGAGCAGTTGTCAAACTCTACCCTGTTATTTTTTAATAACTAGTTAGTGATTTTTTTAGTTCGATTTCGATTTTATTTAGTTACACTTTTTAAGCAAATAAATCAGTTAATATTTATTTCTAATTTAAAAAATATATGTATTAATCTAATTCAAAACTTCTAGTTTATTCAGATCAAAATAGTAGAGAGTTTAATTTCTATCCACTGTCGGCGTAGAGATTTCATACACCATCGGCCTTGGATGAATGACATATACCACTTTCATATGTGGGGACCGTCATGTATACACACGCATTTTTCATTCAAGCTTGCTAGTGGGTAAAAACACATATATAGATGAATTAAAATTAAATCCAATAGTAAATATGCTCAGCAGCAAACGCATGAAAAAAAGGGAAAAACTGGAAGAAGAAATGAGCCTTGCTTGGTTCAACTTCCAAGAGCTAATACTTCATTTGTCTTATGCATAAAGTGGATATTTCAAGTACAACTTATGTGGTGCTAATGTTGAGAGCAAACCTTAACAACTTCACACACCCAAATATCATAACAAACCAACACATAACCCAAAAAAGCAAAAGAAGAAAAACCAAAAAAACATAAAAATAAAGCACACACTAGGATGATATATTAGTTTTGCCACATGTGCAAAACTTCATCACTAGGGTTCAAAAAAATAACAAACTTTCTTTTTTTCATGATTAATTACATGACATTAACAGCAGCTTGAAACCTCGGTTCCTTCGGAAGAAACTTCTGCTTAGCATAAACCGACATGTAATTACCAAACACGATCTCGGGATAAGCTTGTTCCACCTCAGTATTCTCCTCCTCAACAAGCTGTGGCGCAGGTGCTATAGCCGCCTTGAGCGAAGGATTATAGAACGAAGCAATCGATCTCCTATTCCCATCCGGGGTAGCTAAAACCCTGTGCCAAACACTCTTGTATCTACCGTTGCTCAGCACTTCGATTTGGTCACCGGTGTTGATCACAATAGTGTTTGGCAACGGTTGCACGTCTATCCACTCCCCGTCCTTGAGAATTTGTAGTCCTCCGGTTTTATCATCCTGGAATAGCAAGATCACACCACCGGCATCGGTGTGGGCACGAAGACCGTTGACCATTTCTGGGTGCGGACAGGGCGGGTAGTGGCTCACTTTAGTGCCAAAAAAGGCAGTCTCTTCCTCGGCCCCGCTGTTGAACGCGTTTTTAATGTATCCCTTCGGGAGGCCTAAGTTTTCGTCCATTACTTCCATCACCTTTACCGCCAATTTCTTGAGTTCGGATCTGTATTCTGCCATCGTTTCCCTGTAAATCAAATCCGATTGTAAGATGATTTTCGTATCCGCAAAATATGCCACACTCAATTTTGGATTTCTTCTGGTAAATTTTATTATATCTTATATTTCATTATCTATTGTAAAATACATCATGTCATATCCCTAGTCAACATAAATTTTATGGTTACCATCCATAATTAATCTCAAAAACAATAATTTAGACATTCCGTTAAAATTGTAAAATTAGTTAATGAATATGAATTGGGATAGTATAGAATGCACATAACATATCCATAACTGCAAAATCGCATGCTATAGAATTTACTGTTACGATATTTTTTTTATCCGTATCACAATGTTGTTAAAATTACTCTGAAAAACTATTTAATATAGTAATCTGCCTCCGAGTTATCAAACAGTGACTCTATATGTTATTTGTACCAAATTCTCAACAAAATTTCATCCATTGTAACTTCTAAAACACAATGAGATAAATTTGCTTACTTGAATCCTGGAGTTTTCGACGGGCACTCGTTATCATCGGTCAAAAGGAAAACATCCTCCCAATCCAAATTATCCAACTTTTCGGAACTTTTATTTTGCACCAAATCATTCAACATCTTCGCTGGTTTAGAGTTTTTGAACCCTTGTTCTCTTTCAACCTTGTAGCACACAGAGCTCACCTTTTTCACCCTCTCTAGGAGCTCCTCTGGGATCCCATGGTTCACCAACTGTGCCATAATTTCACACAAAATATACATACGAACCTAATTCGTCACAATCTTGATGTCATGCACATTGAAAAAAATGTATTTGAGAATGTGATTAATACTGTGATGAATATTGATAAAAAAAAAAAAAAGTTGTAAAGAATACGTATTTTCGTATTTTAAAAAAACTCATGTATGTGTATAGTACCTGAAAAAATCCCCATTCTTCACAACCATTTGCAATTTGAGCCATTGTTTTTGCCCTCTCTTCTCCACTAAGCTTTGAGAAATCAATTACTGGAATAGCCATTGAACAAACTAAGATAGAGAGAGAGTGTGTGTGTGAGAGAGAGTGAGTGAGAGAGAGAGAG
>MKEJ01051637.1:0-10665 GCA_001753735.1 Embelia ribes | reverse complement strand
CCTCGGGTCCCAGGTGCTTGGGATACGGGGGCGTGACAAAATACGTCGACTGATAGAGCAAATATGTTGACTAATTATAAATCGGTCAACTGATTATGTGGTTGCATTTTTTTCAGAGGGTTTTGTTTTATTCTGGGACTAAATATATCGACTGATATGGTAAATATGTCGAATGATTTGGAATCAGTTGAATGATTTGTAGTATATTTCAATTGATATCTATTCGGAATAACTTTTAAATTGTCACATCAATTCTAATCAAAGTCATTTGTCCCCATTTCAAAAATTAGAAGAGAGAGAGAAGGTGAGGTGATTTTAGAAGTCTCGATCCCCTTCTCCTCTTTTCATCTAGATCCATAGTTCATCCGTGGATAAAAAGTGGATATTTGGAATCCTCATTGCGGATGCTAAATTTTGAAGTAAGTTTCATTTCTTCTAGTGTTCGTTTTGGATTCTTTGGTTTTTGTGCCCTTTAGGTACATCGAAACAAATTGGATTTTCTTCTTCTTTATCATGTGTAGATCGTTCCTATGTATAGGTTTGTTACGATCCAAAGTCATTTGGTAGATCATTTCGGAGGATAAAAGTTGGAGGTTTGTGGAGAAATTTCAACTTGATTCGTTTATCATTTGGTTTTGAGGTATGCATACTGTCTACTCACCATCGCGATGGCTATGCATTGGTGTAAATTTTATCATTTCATATTCTCGATGGTGGTTCCTCATTTTTTTGTGCCAAAGGTGTGTTGAAATAAAAAATAGGTAATGATTTCCTTACGTATTGTAGAACATTTATGTGTATAGGATCGACATGATCCGAATGACGAGGCTAGCTCAATTCAGTGGTTCACAAAGAGTTGATTTTAGATTGGAGTGTGTAAAGACTTCCTGATTGGGTTTGGCGAAGTTTATGAAGTACAAACTAATCCAGAACACGAATATAAATTTGAATTTTTGTATGTATATCGCCATGTGTGATATGCCATCAGTTTAGTAAGTGGTTGATGGTTATAGAAAATATTATTTTCTTATACATATTGTTGTTTCGTTATAAGGCAATAATGGTATTACTATCAATTGTCGTAGTAGAGGTATAGATATATATATCGAAGAATATATATATATAAATGGAAGGTGTTTGTTTGATAAATCATAGTAGAATCATGAGTTTGATATGCATAGTTTACTTTCCCGAGGAAATTATGTAGACTTCGGAACCTAAAGTGAAAGTTGTATTGTTTATAATGTGGAGCCTATTCTTTGGGGTACAAATTGTAGCATTTGCATGCGAGGTATGTAAACTTTATTAGAAATTTTGGTACATTAATTTGGAATAATTTTTTATAATCCGAAAAATGGATTTTTATGACAAACGTATTCGAAAAATATGGGTTTTGAGAAGCAAAGATATATGAGGTTTTGAAAAGTATATCTAGGTGTTTGAAAAGTTTGACATATGAATTTGAAACATAAAATGTTGTTGATTGAAAATGAATGATTTTTGAAGTTAAAGGGTTTGGTTATGTTGTTTTTGGAAAAGGAATGTTTGGTTATGAGATTTCGGATTTGAAAAAAAAAGTTAATGATGTGTTGGAATTGAACTTAAGTATGAGTAACTAAAGGAGCTTTCATACATGATTTCAAGATGTAAAAGAATATTTATATCCAATTGTTCAAGCACTTTAACTTGACGAATGAAATGTGCATGTGGTTCAAAAATACGGTTTAAATTAAATAGATTTATACCCTATAGTTAGGATTCGGATATGTAGACTCAGGGCATTTATTGCCTTCGATATGTTGGACGAGGACATGTATTGCCTTTGAGATGTTGGACAGGGGCATGTGCTACCTTTGATGTATTGGATGGGGGCATGTGTTGCCTTCGACATATTGGACGATGGCATGTGTTGCCTTCGGTATGTGGCATTCAATTTTATAAAGAGAGAAGGCATACGATGCTAGCTCTTTATAAATTACGAATTAGATCGGGCATGAGATGCTGTTGAGTTTTTATTTGCAGTATGAGGTATGTAAAGTATTTGATACAGTACTCTTAGTTTATAAAGTGGTGAGGGCATGCGATGCCAACTTTTTATAAATTTATAAGTTGTTATACTTTCATGTTTTTTATTTATTTATTTATTTGGAATTATCAAGTATATTAGAAACAAAGAAACGTGCACAAAGCTTGAACCTTCCATTCTAGGACAAGATCATAGATAAAAAGAGGGCATGCGATGCCTACTCTTTGTAAATCTGGTAATCAGTGTACTTCGATGATAGGTCGTACGTATTTGTTTTCGATTACTATCTTATCCTTAATATTGGTTTTAAGATGGTAGTGTTGGCGTATATTTGATTAATTGGCAGTAGCATTGGTGGTTAGGTACTTACCCCCCATGTCTAGAGCATGAATTATTTTGGGCCTGGTAGTTGGGATGTTGTTGTTGAATGTATCATATATGAGTAACATGGGCGAATTTCTAGTTTTTACTCCATATTGTGAACATGGCTTAGTATGAATTGGAACATTGAAAGGGGAATTGGAAATAAATACAAGGTGATTGGACTTGGTAACGGGATATTTGCATCGCATGTGCATAATTGTCATATACATTTCAGATTTCTATTTATTATATTATTTAGAATCTGACCTATTTTTTTCTATTTTGGATATGTTGGCTGATGTGGTTTTGTAGGTGAGTGGGCGCAAAATATCGCTTGAGAAGCTTGCTTTTTGTATAGCATATTTGGTGTTGCTATTGTATTTATATATAGTGATGACATTTATATTTTTGTATTTTGAGGCAATTTTTGTTGTATATGATGTGGGTATTATAGCCTCATTTGTTGTATAGTTGGTAGTCGAGGCCAAGAGATTATGTATTAGGATTTTATTTTCTTTTGGACGAGCATGCAGTATGATGATATGATGGTAAACGTCGGTAGTTTACTTGTGATGTTTCTTTTTATATATATACATGTGGGTAGGATATATGAATATGTACATATGTGGGTTGTTATTGTAGAGTTGACTTGGCAAGTATTTTATTTTTTTTTCTTTATTTTAGTTCACATCTCTAGATTTTTCGGAATTCGGAACATGATATGTTGACTATACCTTTGAATATCTGAACATTGGGAAAATAGATAGGGTGAAACTTGTTGCATGTCGATTGAAGGGATTTGCTTCTCCAAAACCCAAAAAGATCGTAAACAAAGAGAAAAAATTAAAATCACACTTTGGGAAGAGAAAAAGCGTAAATTAGAATTTGAATTTTTGCCTGACAAATACTCCCAAATATGTGCACATGGCAATAAAAAGGATACTAACAATTTCACATGATTGAGAATACACCACAAATTTTATATATATCCAAAAATTATATTAATAAATAACGGGTGGTCAATCATACAAAACGATCATCTAAACAAAATATATATTCTAAACGTGATGTAAACTATGGAATAAGGGTTACTTTATTTTAAATATAATATATACACATGATCTTACGTATGAATATCATAAAAACTGTACTTTTTGTGCGGAAAAGTTAAAGTTTTCATTAAAAACTTAAAAGTTAAATAACTAATGTCTACTGTTAGTTCCTTGTATATATATGAGCACATTACAAAATAACATTAACAATATATATATAGGGAATTGATTAGGATAATTAATATCTTTACTCGTACCAAATGTACATAGATTTCTTGAGATTTATTTGCTATTAATTAATTGTAAATTTTCTTGGAGATTTATTTGCTATTGATTTCTTTCAATTTGTTTACGTTCTTAGTGACCCTTTCTTAATTTGCATCAGCTTGAGATAGCTTATGAAGGAAGCAGTGCTTTGGTTAAGGAATTTTGAAGTTGTATCCATTTTCAATTATAACAAACCGAATGCGTTAACGAAGGACCTGGTACGGGTTTCAAAACCCAGCGGTTGAACCACTGGGTTCAACGGTTTTTATAAGGAAACCAGTTTTTGTTTATACATGATTGACCGGTGTAAGCCAGCCGGAAACTCAACCCGGTCCCTGGTTCCTGGTTCAACCAATTAAACCAGCCGATCTAGGCCGGGTTATAAAACATTGAATTTAGAAGCATTCAAGATGATGTGGAACAACACAAGGACAAACGGGTCGGACTCAGATCGAAATAGTGGATGTTCCAATGCATGGATCAATCTATCTTTCAAACCATATGGCTCTAGCAAATGGCCTAATACATGGATCGATCCAAGCATCAGACCATTTACATCTAGAGTTGATTGTTTGATAGGTGAACCGATCTATCTATTGGTCCATCAAAGCGAATAGATTGTTTTTTTGCATTCTTCAGATTTTATTTGTTAGTTACTCCCTATTTTGGCCTTACACGGTCCGTGCTTGACCTAAACCCATTATATGAACATAAATAATCTTTCAATGTTTTCCTAGGGAATAATAACATTACCGCCTCTTCTCAATTTGAGATTTATCTATCTAGTGTTCATATTTATCTCTTTTCCCTTTTCCTAATGGATTCAAGGAGCCACCCCAAACCAGGTTAAGGTAGCACAAAAATTGCCAAGCTTTAAGCAGCAATGGACCCGGTGTGCCCGGTTTCTTCATCATTTAACTCAATTGTGTAAACATGTGTTGAGGCGGCCACATCAGCTGAATGTATCAGTTTTGTGACCAAACCATCTCGGTTAATGGTCAATATGAATGCACGCCAAATACCGATGCAAATACTATCGGAGGTGACTACATCCAACTAGTACAATACGATCGTAGCCAAGGTTATTTTTATTTATTTAAGTCCTAAGGAGACCTCCAGCAAACAGCTTTTCGACAGGCCAATCAATATGTATGAGAAGCTAGGATGAGATGGCTCGTGTTTGAACTCGCATTAGTATTAAGTGGTATAAGATACTTTGCAGAGAAAATGTGTGAACAGCTTTCTCTTTTTCTAGCCCACAGTACCAATGTTGATGAAATGATTTTTTTAAACATCCACTAGGCACATAGGGCATACGGATACATGCACAGAATTATTTAAGCACTTGCTGGAGTGGCAGCATTTTATTCTTGTTCTACAAATTAACCATCTTACTGCCAGAAAAGGTGTACATAAGAGGAATGCTCTTCTCCTCCCTTGCTATTCCCTCAGAAATTGTCACACCAGCGGTACCATCACAGGAAAAGGCTAAACTAAAAACAAAAATGCTCCAATCTTCAATTTTGAGATACAAGTGGCCGAGGTGTAACAGAGAGGCACACTTTTGGACAACGGAAACAAAATCTAATATAAATAATTACAAAACCGTCCCTAAGTTTTTATTAATAGATTCTATTTCTATGGATATAAAACATTACCCTCACCCTTCCACCCTTTTTGGGGGTGTTAGATGCTCTTTCCCCCAAGCGGTCGATCTCGTATTCCATAAATGCGGCCTGCTTATGCAACCTTGTAATTTAAAAAATAATGGTTCTTATCGACGAGAAAACTAAAGCAATAATGGGAATACACAAATTTGGAAAAGTTCAATTAACCTCAAGTAGCAAGGTACAGATTTCCACACAAAAAAGTAAAATTTTCTCTTCTACAAATTTAGAGCATAATATTTTTCCCATTTACTGTTTTTCTCTCGACATGTCTTGGCCTATCACCTAAAT
Source organism: Embelia ribes (assembly GCA_001753735.1). Classification (NCBI taxonomy): domain Eukaryota; kingdom Viridiplantae; phylum Streptophyta; class Magnoliopsida; order Ericales; family Primulaceae; genus Embelia; species Embelia ribes. The sequence continues at coordinate 4,999 of MKEJ01051637.1, read as the reverse complement.
TATCTGAGGCTAAAATCAAGCAAAAATCTTTCAGGAAACAGAATGCTATCATCTGTACTCTTCAGGCAAGTGGTAACCAGACATAACTAGTTTATCAGCGAACATCTTTCCAGTTTTGGGCATAACATGCCAGTGCAAAGTCATGTTGTATTCTTTTCCCCTGAGACGGCTACCCTGTACAAGCATAGAAACTAAAGTCATACACAAGAGAGAGAGAGAGAGAGAGAGAGAGAGAGAGATGTCACAGAAGAGGCACACCTGATCGGTGAAACGATACTTGTTGGTTGTATGAATCCAGAATTTAGCATGCTCTTTGGATGGTATAATGCCATCCCACACAGACACCTGCCACTTATTCAGAGTCCATCTTCATTAGGAACCCTATTAATACTGCTATAGGCTATCCTCATCAACTGGTTCAAAAAAGGAAAACAGATCTGGAAGAAATTATAGATATTTTCAGGTCACAAATTTATTAAATTGGAATCTCCCACAGGTTTCCGCAGCATCACAAAAATGCACAACCAAACAGTCCTCAAAACTCCCTCAACAAACCACAGTATATTTTTCACCAACTTTGGGATGAAAGATATATGAACTTTACCTTTTTCAATACGATTTGCAAACCAACATTTCAGCCCTAATGCACAGTCATGCTCAACAATATCAAACACGGACAGATAATATTGCATACGAAGCGTAAGCGCAAAATGAATTTCGTTCTCTTCCTAGATTCTCAATTCTAAAGAAAAACTGTAGAGTTCTCAGGACCATTCACAAAACCACAGAACAGTAATATTGTCTCTTCGATCCTTAAAAGAGCACGATGGATAAAACATTTTAGCCGTTCCACACAAAGAGATTAAGTAATCAGAAGGTTTTATTTCACAAAAAAAAAAAAAAAAATCCTCTTGGTCTTACAGAAGTCTCCAGAACTAGCAGTTTGATAAACATTCACAAGAAAAGGTTACATGATACGTCTATGGTTGTACACGTCAAAAGAATCTTGGTCGTTTTTGTCTCAACAAAGCTTGTCAACTCCTGCAACAATTGCTTATCAAAGTAACAACAATGCCATTTAGTTTTGAACCAAAATCCTTAACTCGTAACATCAACTATTTTGAAAAAGACAACTTGTGGAACTTATTTTAAAGAGTTTTGACAACCACTTGTCCAACATTGCCTCATTAGATAACTCTAGTTTAATACTGTATACCCTATTCAGCACACAAACAAGCTTTACAGTCGATTTAATGATATTTGTATTTTTTACCCAAATATACTCTGCAAGAAGTTCTTCTCATGCTTTACTATACTATTACTCGTAATATATAGTCAGAAATAAGATGACACAGACAAGAGGGCTTAAAAGTTAGCCATTGTACACTAATATGAAGATATCATCTAATACCCCTAAAGGCATATATGGTCTACCATAAAGTGCATGCATGCCCTACCAGGCTACCCACATGACACACTATATTAGATCAACAACAGAATCCTGAGTGTGTGTCGAACCATCTTAATTTTCACGAATACTACCATTTTGCCAATAGTATGTGCAGTGTGTCCAAGATTGTCAAATCGTATTTCGGTCCCGTATCGTTTTCTATATTTTATGTATCTCATCGTGTATCGTAAAATTTTTTAACACAATTATATTATGTTATAAAAAATATAAATATCACTTGGAGATACATAATGTAATAGCCATAAGCTTCTCCTTTTGATTGACTATTTTTAAAAATTAAAGTACACCATGAGGTAATTTTTGGAATTAGACTTGGGCTTAAAGGGGACAGTACTTTATTAATTAAAATTCCACAAAGATAGATAGTAAGAGTTGAGTATCCCTGAGATTGCCTATAAAATAAGAAAGGATGAGGAATAACATATTTCTAATTGGTGTAGTTTTAGGAAGCTTTTGAAAACTTCTAGACCCGAATTTGGAAAAAGGGAGTAAATTTTATATAATAATATTTATAATATGCATAATTGTATACGGGTATATACCACAAAGAAAATATGTTACATTTATAAATTCACACACAGACAGTACATTATGATATATATAAATATATTACATATATTGATATATGTACGGTACATATGATATATATAAATGTATGATATATATTGATATATATACACACAGTAACCCAGAAGACAAAGAGAAGTCAGAGAGAGGAGACCAGACCACCGCCACCAACCTCGATCAGCCCCAGTTGATGAATTGCCCTTTCACAAATTTTTGGGGTTTGATGGAGAACAAATTAGAATCAAATTACAAAGATAAAATCTTTGATTTCCAATGATTAAGGCTGTTGATTCGATATGGATAAGTTATGGGAGAATTATATTTAACAATTAAGGTAATTTTTTGATTTAATTTGTTATTTTCTGTTTGTTTCCTAAAATCAGCAATACAGATTTGACAAGATATTAGATCTGTATCGTACGACTCTCTAGCTTCACCACCGGTATCCGATGCTAAGCGACACGCTCTCGCGATACACACGGTTACTGTGCACGACGGTATGGATCAAATGGTACGGATCGTGTACCGTTTGATATTGACAACCATAAGCGTGTTCTATCTCTTATCTTCATGATCATATTAAATTCCAATCTCCTACCATACACCTCTTATAGTTGAGAGACTCAATAACTCTCAATCCCGCAATGTCATACAATGTTACAACTGACGTGGCTAAGGATACAAAGTCGCTCAATTGATGAAACTAATATTAAAATGGCGATTACCTGGTTCAGGGCATTTTTTGGAGTTTCATACTCTGCAGCCAAGAATACAAAAACCTGTAAAAAGAAATTGAGATCCAGATGAACGTCCAGAAAAGCTTTTCACTACTACAATAAAAGCAAAGCAGGTTTCTGTCAACAACAGAAAGGAAAACACAAGGACTGTTGACAATTAACCTGTTTTGTATTCCATGTGAACAGTGACTGCAGATCTGCTGATATATTCATTGTCATGCTGACCTACAATAAATGAAGAACAACCCATAAAGATAAACAGAACCAAGAAATACAACACATTATAGCCTTTCAATAACATCGTCTCCAATCCATAGTACATGCACACATATGCAATAAAATAGAAGACGCTTATAAAGGAAACCAAGCCTTTTTGCACGAATGACCCTTACCATCCAGGAGTAGAAATATCTCCATGCCTTTAAAATCCAAAAAGTACAAATTCAAGATGCGTATACCCCAGATGTCAAAATACAACTCCTCGCTCCAAAGAAAGCCACAACTAGCCTAACCACAAAGGATAGATATTTCTCTTGCAATACTGAGGTTGCCAAAAAGGAAAACAATCTGAGGACGACAAAGAATAGCCCTCCCTTATCTCCAAACACCAAGACATGCCAAATGAATGCCACTAGACCCTTCCTAGAGCCAAAGATGGAAGATGGAATGAACTCAAGAAAAAGTAAACAAGCATCTCCCAAGGTATAAACCAAGAAAATGCCAGAAAGAGAGGAGAGAAGGCTCATTAATTTCCCAGCAACCTTGAAATGCAATAAAAAATAATCAACCACTCCCCTTTGTTATGCATGAAAATATTAGCATCAGGAACATGTAATTCTTGACCATTTGGTATTTTAGTGGTATTAGGGAACAAATAAACTGTGACAATGAATAGTGTCTTAGTCAGGTACGAAGGTAACTAAAAGCCAATAGGAGGCAGTGATTTCACAAAAGTCCTCCACAATGTCAATAGATTTTAGGAGCCTTAAGGCACCAAGACCTTTTCGCCTGAGATACTAGATGCCTTTAGAAGAAGAGAGAAGAGGGCAAATAAGGAAGACATGGTCTACAGAGACTTTTTCACTTAAATGTTTTGGCACTAGCCTAAGAAAGCAAGGAGCTATTTCATATTACAAAAACAAGGGAAAAGGAAGAAGGATATGAAGAAACTGTAAACAATGCAACAATGCTGGTAAAGTTGGGTACAAAATTCTTTTACCAAAAATAAATAAATAAGAAAGGCCTCGAACTCAGGTAACAGCCACTCATCAGGGGCGTGAATATACATAGATGCTCAAGCCCAATCCAGGAGCTTCATAAACGAGGTTGTTTTAAAAGAACCAAGCAGCAGGATGAAGCACTAAACATGGGTAAAACCTATACAGGTAAGGTGCTATAATCGAGAAAATGAGTTCACAAAAAAAAACAAACAAACAAATAACTATAATTTTTTCAAGGGTTAAATCCGTAAATTGGACACAACCCATCTCTCCCACTTTGGTTTCTTCTCCTATTGCTCTCGTAGCCACGTGGTCCAATAAATGGTACCATGTTGCTCACCTTTAAAATAAATATTTTCACACTCTGTTTTTATTTCTATGTCTATTTATTTACTCCTCAAATTTATATTGCTAATCTCTATTTATGAAATCTATATATATTATTGATAAGATGTTTTCTCGTTTTTTAATATTTTTTATATTTCGTCATTAATCTTTTTAGAGCACAATAATTTCAGTTATGTTAATAATATTATACATGGATTACGTATGCGCGTTGTATGCTAGTTTATAAAAAGAGAGACTTGGCGGACCAGACCAGCTTCGGGTTTCTCTAAAGTTTGGCAGCTGTGCATCACCATCTGCCATCAGCATTAATGTGTTATCGCTTTAATCAATTGACACGTGCACCAGGTTCAATAGCTTCCTTGCGCAGCTGCTTCTTCTTCTCATCCATTTGTTGCCACGTAGTTACTTCTTGTGTTACTCATGGTTGTGCTCAATTTACTTGACCGCAATCTTTTCCTTTTTTACTTTCTTCAATTTGTTGAATTATATGTTGGGAAATTAAGTGTTTTTTTTTTATATGTTTTATGAGATTGAAATTTATAAAAATTATTAATTTTGAGTTAATTATTATGTGGGTTATACATAATATTTTTTTTCCATTTTCTTAAGTGATATTTAAAACTTATGATATGAGTTTCGAAATAGTATATTATATC
>MKEJ01051635.1:0-11666 GCA_001753735.1 Embelia ribes | reverse complement strand
TATTCAAGAAGACTAGCTTTCAATATAATCTCATCCGCATACAAAGGCTTCCCGATGTTACTAGGGGAAGTTGCTAGGGGAACTTACTCCCTACCTCCATAAAATTGTGGGAGTTTGTGTGAAGGTAAAGGCTTGTAGGGGCAAAAATATGTGGGAAGTTGCCACTATTATTTGTGTATATTGCCATAAATGCCCTCGTGAAATCAAGGGTTACATGTAAATGAGTTGTTAATTATGAAGTTTTAAGGGGCAATTTTGATACACTACAAAAATCGACACGACTTCATCCAAATTAACTGTGCAATCGAGTTTCCTTTTAATAAAGAATAGATATATAAAGTAAATGGACAAATTGGTGAACCCAAATTAATGGTCACGTGAGATATGGGTGTACACAGTTGAGTTTAGATTGATTCCGAATAAAATATAGAATCGAACCGTGAAAGATCAGCTCCCCCTTTTTTTTGGAACTTGAACCAAATAATTGAAAATTGGTTCGGCTTTCGTTTCTTGATTAATTTGGTCTGATTTCGGTTCGGTTCCCAATTCTATGAATCCGGTTTGATTTTGGTCTAATTCAACCATATTTCTATTTATAAATTATAATGCACTTGATGTTTAATCAAAAAATCCATCTTTTTCTTATATTAGCAAAAGAACACGTGCTTAGTACATTATTCACAAATTTATTATTTAATAAAATATTACATATTAACATTAGGTCAAAAACTAATAAATTGTTTTGAATAATTTTTAATAAAAATAGAAGTGTTGTAATTATCATTTATCATAATTTCAAATATGCATCATATAAAAATTTTGAGATACATCCATGAACTTGCGGCACTAATTTGTACTTTTGAGAATTAATATAATATTTAAATATTTTGTCAAGTTTGTTAAATATGTAAGCAATTGTAAAATACTATACTTTAAGTTTTGATATTTTTATTTTAAATTACTTAAATTTTATTTTTGTGATAATACTGTAATTTAAAATACTTTTAATATTATATATTATGAAGGGTTCTCGGTTAAGTCACTAAAATTGCATGTGGGAGCGGAAACATGAGCTAAAGGGGGAATGAGAGAACAACATATTCTTAAAGCTCTTTGTTCGTGCCAAAAACGCCTATTTTTTAATAATTTAAAGTTACTACTATTTATAAAATAAATGATTTGGTATACGGTGTGTACGTTATTCATGTTTATATACAAGTTTTGTACATATTTGTTTTTGTTAAAAATTAATATTTGCATCAAATTAGAGAAATGAATAATATTTATTTTTGTAACTAATCTATCTATATTTAAACTTCTTGTTAATTTTCAATTGCAAAATATTATTCAAATATTTTATACAGTATACTATTGTTATTTTTAATATATAATATTATAAAAACAAAACTATAATATTTCTAAAACAAAATAATTCACTTCCAAAAGAATAAAAAATTATCAGTACTCAAAAAGAAGGAAGGAAAACATAGTGGAGCCTGACGATAGGCCCCACGCGAGAAAAGAACACGCGGCGCAAACCGTTATTTGTTGACTATTTAAACTTCCAAAAATTACCAACTCATCCCTATTTTTAGAGAATTCGCGTATTGGCCCATGGAAGAGCACGAATTACATGCAAATTCCTCGAAATTCACCGGTTCGCAATTTCGGGAGCAAGGGCCATAAGTCACAAAATTGGTGACCCAGGTCCATATCATGCATCTTCAATGTCAATTAAACGTTCTTTTCAAACAACAAAAAAAATAACATCAATTGAATGCGACTCGACACAATTCGTTTACTAGTTCAAATATTTAGGCAAACCTGTCATCTTATATGCAATATTACTACTAGTCAGCAGGTACTCATTCACGGAATAGGAACCTCTACACCTAACAAGGGGAAAAAAGGTATAAACAAACCAATGTTTTATAGCCACAAAAACAAGGTCTATCAATTAAAAATTATAGAAATAATTTTTTAATAAATTTTATTTTTATTAAAGAGGCTTCTCTCCCTCCACTTGTTTAAAAAGGGAACGCCTATGAAGCCCATCTACTTTGCATAACTCCCCGTTATTGTAGAAATGTAATGACAACTCTTTATACACATAATTTTTAATACGAAGAAAGTTTATGTTGCAATTAAAGAAATGTTACACGTTGAGGGCAATAAAGCGCAATATAAAGCAGCTCATGCAATACTACAATTCAGATATACGAACAATCCCCACGTTTTAACCAAACTCCCAAAACATAAATAGGCACTAGCATAAGAATAATAACTATGAAGCAAAAATAACTAAAAAACAAATAGACCTCCGTCGACAAATCATTAGAATACCAGCCAAGTTAAGCTGAAGAGCATACGGAAATTTTAGTCCAAAACATGCTGTACAAAATCCTACTCTAAGCTCCTCTTTATCTTCTTGAAAGAAATCAACCAAATGAAGGTTATACAAATTTGGTCAGGAGAGCGTTAATCATACATCATATTGTACATCAACCTACATATGTACGGAAATACAAGTTCATCTAAACTCCAAAGACCGATAATGGAGAAAAAAAGGCGAAATTCACCAAAGGCTTCAAAACCAGCCTATAATACTCATGGGCTCCTTTTAATTAATTTTAAAATTGCAAAACTATGTTTTTTTTTTTGTTTTTTTATTATTTGTTCTACGTTTTGTAATTTTCTTTGACAACTCAAGTTAGTGTAAGGAATAGTTGTACCCTCTCACTCAAGCAAAAAACAGTCGGAGACACCGAGCAATTCTGCAATCTGGGCAGCTTCGGCAATTCTCAAAGCCATGGTCGCTTTATATGTTGCCACATCAGCCTTCTCCATGAGAAGCTGGGCTTTATTGCGCTTCTCAATGGCAACATCCACAGATCTAGCTGTTGCAGCTTTAGCTTCTTCCACCTTGAGCAAGGCCTTCTGTTTTTCAATTGGATCTGGCTCTGGTGCAACTACTATGCACGAAAAAACAAGGGAAATCACAATTCGTTTGTAATATACAGAAAACAATATTACCCAAAAATCTAAAGTAACTGCATGAAAAAGTTTAATACGAAGAAAAAATATTTATTTCCAGGGTTAGTGTTTAGTTATTGATCACAGGAAAAGTATAACTCCAAAAGAGCTCCAAAATAGTCTAATAAGCTCCTCCCACTCTCAACCACGTACTTTTCATTTTTCCTGTCATTTTACTGCATCCTTTTTCAGAGAAAACCTTTCTTGATTCATTTTATGCCATACGTCCTCTTAATCAGCAGTAAACTACAAGTCAAAAACACATAGAGCCCATAACAAAACCTATTTTGTTTTCTGGGAATTACAAAACCTCGAAGAAAATGAAACCCTAATTCATTATAATCACTAGGTATTAACAAGGCAAGATACCATTATAAAGAATATACGCCCTATATCTTTTCCGAAGAGAGAAACAAAATATTAAGATTCCAACAGGGTGAAAATAATGGTGTGTTTCTGCTTTAAGATTTATCACAAGAAAAGGTATCAGAAAAGGGAACTATCAACATAACAAATCATCCAACGTGAAGGATTAGTTTCTTTATCTATACCTTTCTACAGGCTAGTCCCTGCATTAAAAATTGCTCACGAGTAAGGCGAAAAGCACAATGTAATTTACAAGACTGAGATACATACTTGGTAAAAAAGTCCGCTGCTTCGCTCTCTGTGGACGGCTAGGCTGTCGTTTGAATGATCTTTTCTTACGTATAAAAGGCTTTGATAGCAGTTGTGTTTTCCTTGGCTGATAACACTGCAGGAAGTAATCAATTATCCACAGAAAAGGTAATCAATAAACACCACCGGGAACTCTTAACGATCACAGTACATAGCATATTCAACTAAAGCCAACAAAAAATAAAAATAAAAAATAAAGCAAAAATAATAATAATAAGACACAAGGAGAAGAGACAGGAGATTATTTTGTTCAGGAAAAAAAGTAATTCGCGATATAAAATGTAATATTCTAAATAATGTAAAAAATGGAAAGGAATAAAATGAGGCAAAAATAAAACGTCACAGGCATTTCGACTTTACATGCAGCTTCACAAACATGTACAGTGTAAATCGAAAGCATCTGGTCTAGACTAGACAAAAGTACAGTGTAGGAATAAATAGAAGGCCTTGAGTCATTACATGAGAGATATCTGAAACTTTTTAGTACTTGAGGCAAATGTGCAAGATAATTACTTGAGCTTTGTAAATCAGGAGAGAGCAAGACGCGTTCTGATGTCACAACTGAACCAGATAGAACACATAATATTTCTGATACAATATCAAATATCCAAAAAACATTACCTGAAGCACCCGTACAAGTGCAGAACGTTTTTGCTTCCGCTTCCCAGTCCAATAACTATAAACAGCTTCAACAACTTCCTTTCTTTCTAAATGAAGACATGAATCCATTGCCGCTTTCTCATCAGAAAAATGATTTGGATTGCGAAAGGGGGCTTTCTCCAAAGCATCAATAATCATCTCAAATGCATCCTCGGAGGTATGATCCCAGTGCTCATTTATCAAAGACGACTCTTCGTTGAACTTTTGAACCCATTCCTCATCTTCAGAATCCATGTCGTAATTTGATGTTTTATTCGCCAAAGCTCTCGACAACTCTCCGTCCCTCACGGTGATATACACATCCGGCCGAATAAAGGTGGCATGATTGATTTCTGCATAGTCAGAAACTTCTTGCACACCAGGTACAGGGATGATATTAGTAGGTAGTGCCTGCATATTTCGCTGAGAACATTCCTTGTATAGTTCCTTAAAGATCACCCAATCATCCCTATCAGGAAACTCCAGCTTCCAATCGTTATTCTCCTCTCTCCATATAATGTCATGAGTGACACGGTTACTACTACACGGCCTCATGATTTTTCGTGTGTTCAAGCAATATATTCTATCCCCATCTTTCTTAACTGCAAGAGACCACTTTCTGGAAACAGTTCTTTCAAGCTCAATAATAGCTCCTACTATCCGGTAACACTTGGCCGATTCAACAACCAAAATGTTTGCTGAGCATGAAGCTGAACTAATGTCCTTAGTCAATTCAACCAAAGAAGTCTTTGATGAAGAAGTATTCCTCGTAGAGTTGAACTGAGAATTTGATCTCGCAGGAGGGTCCAATGGAATGCTATCATGTCTAAAACTTAACAAGCTAGAAAGAAGAGATCCGTTAGCTACACGCCCACGAAGACCAGAAGAACTTTTCACTCTTCTGGATCTCAAAGAACTTCTCCTCTTCTGGATACTGCGACTGCGAGTAATAATACCAGTTTTGAATTGGACAGACCTACCAGTTATCCTCGGAGCTCCTAAGGAAGATCTAAGAGAACTCTTCTTTCCAGGATTAACATTTACAGATGGTACAATCTGAAATCCCAGAGAATCCGCCTCGGACGATACGGAAGTACATGGTTCTTGTTGTATTGCTTCAACCATTTCGTCATCCCCAACCAATTCGTCATCTACAAGATTTGTGGGATATGAAAGAAGAAAAAGGGGCAAGCATGCAGATCTAAGAAATAAGCTTGCATGCAAGTACATAAAGCACGACGGAAGTGCAGAAAAGTCCACCATAAACAATGGTACAAAACACCTGGCTCCAAATATTTTGCAAATTCCAGAGGCTTTACTCAACAAAGAACCCTGAAAGAATGATAGGGAAACAAAATCATTATTTAGATTAGGCGCATTCACGAATGGCATGTTGGTGATTATGCTACATGATTTTATCCCTTTAACAAAATATGTCATCATTAAAATGACCATCAATAAATTCTTCTAAACTATACCTAGAATCGAACGTCTTCCCAACATAATGCATAATATCATCTAGAAAAATCATAGCTTTTAAAACAATTTCCCATTCAATAGAAATAAATAAACCATTCCAAAAAAGGAAGATAAGAGAAATTAACAAGAAAACCTAACATAAACTCTGTTTCAAGGTAAAGAAAGATCATTGTACAAAATATTCCACATGACATTTTGTGTTAGCCCAAGAAACAACCAGGCCAAAACAAATTGTAGCTTACAGAAAAAGATAAGCTTACAAATTGTTAGTTTACAAAGACAACAAATAATAACCCCAAAAACCAAAATCAAGGACTCATCATTGCAACACCCTTGTTTTTCAATAACAGATAGCTCTATTACAAAGTAAACATTACAGCATTCAAGTTGATTTAACAAATTGTAAAGCGAAAGAGACACTTCTAGAATTTCCGAATTTCCGTATGAAACAAATTGGCACTATTAACTAACACAATTCACCAGGGCAAAAAATGGATCAATAAGATCAATGGAACTAAAATTCTGATATTTATGATTCATTTGTCACTTGGCAGCCAAAATACATTAATGTCTTTTAATTAATGCATTATGTTCACCAAATATATTTTTCTTAGAGTACATTCATTTTCAATATGTACTATGCCAAACAAACTCACTGTTCCTACAGTCACAAAATCCATAGGTAAAACATCATATTGCTTACCCGCAAAAATTGAATCCCACAAGACGAGTAAACACGCGCAAAGCTCTCGGAGCGTGTGAAACCCAAAAGTTGTGGCACGCTCAACTCGGCTCTTGTCATGTACCTCAAAACCAATTCCAAAAACCCACCCAAGACACCATTCCCACCGCAAGACAACGATCCGACTAAAATCCCAAGAAACCTCCTATCCGCATACCTCTTTCGAACATAGTGCTTCCTAAAGCTCCTATCTGCATACGCCTCGTCATTAATCCCACAATCAATCCTCTTCCTTTTTCTTCTATACACAATTCCCCATTTATTTTCACTGACAAACTTCACATCTTGCTTTAAGCTCTTCTTGACTACTTTTGCATCGTTCCCATTACACTTAATCCCGCCTTTTCCGTCTCCGGAACTTTCGAGAATTTCAATCCATTCCTCCTTGTCGGTCGGGCCGGCCCCTGCAGCTGCCTTGACGTGCTTCGCCTCGCTGGGCGACGATGTCATCACCCGCCTACCCGACCGAAGCACCCGGGCACCAAACACCCTCCTCGACGTCCTCCTCATCCGCACCACAGGCATCGGCGCGTGCCCTACACGTGCACCCCTAGGCTAATTCGTCCGAGTAGACTCGGTCCCCTGTACAAAAATTCACCGCCCAGGGGCCGACACGAGTTGACTCGGTGGGCGACTCGGGGAGTGAACCGGTTGGATATGTATGAAGATTGGCTGACTCGGCTGATTCAGAGAGCTACTCGCGGCCGATCCGAGTTAACTCATATAACCAGTCGGGCTGTGACTCGATTGGTCATGCAAATATATCGAATCGAATGACTAAAGACTCGGACTGAGTCAAATCGGAACCCAGTTAGATGGATCTAATGTTTCTTTTTGGGTTTTCTGTAAAGATCGGATCTTTCGGGAGAGAGAGAGAGAGAGAGAGAGAGAGGGTAGGGTGAGGCTGCGATTAGGGTTTATGATGGAAGAACACCTCAGTAACTAACGCGCCGAGTGTTGGGAACCGTCGGATGGGTGCAGATGGACGGATGGGATTTAATTGATGACGGGACGGTTCGATCATGAGAGTATTGGGTACGTTTCGGCTTTAAATAGAGAAAATAGGAGAGAGAAAGAGAGAGGGCGCGGATATTTTTGGATGCTCAGTTCTAGGAAAACAAAAGAGGGCGGAAAAGGCCAGTTTATAAGAAAATACTAATTTACCCTTAACAAATTTGACAATGAGGAGCTGGTTGAACTATAAAAATGGTCCCAATAGTTTGGAAAAAGTACGTTTAGGAACCTAAAGCTCTAATTATAGAGTTTATGGTCCATATATGTAGAGCTGGGGCCTGATTTGATCCCCATATTTTGAAATATATATATATATATATATGATAAATTTGATCTCTTCCTAATTCTGAAATCTCCGTCATGGTTATATTAGGATTTCATAGCAACATAAAATGATAAAAAAAGGATTATCGTAATCTCAGAAAATAACATGTGTGACAGTTGAAATGATTTGTATCATGTAGAAAGACTCTACGGCCAAAATAAAAACCAAATCTGTCTTGTTTTAAAACATTTAGTCCAAAATAAGGAGAAAATCTGTCATGTTTTAAAAACATAGACATTTCTATTACAATAGAAAGTGTAAGGACCAAAATATTCATGTCTAAAACAATTATTATTATTATTATTATAACGTATCATAAGATAAGAAACATAGATCCACAAAATAATATTATTAAATATGCTATTATAAATATTCAAATAATACCATATAAACATAAAGTATGAAAAGAATAAAAAATTTGGAAATAAACCAATATATATATATATATATATATATATATATATTGTATATGATAATGAAGAAAAAGAAGATTATATGTTCGGGCATAATTATCAAGTAATTACAGGAATAAGAAAAATGAATCTTATAAATGATATTAAAACTCTAATATATGAGACATATCTTATCAAATATATTATAGAAAAAATCATAGCGGTTATATATATTCACGGATTACGTAAATATTTTGAAACTTTAGAACAAATAGAAAAGAATTATGATAATTTAGAAATAGATTAAATGAGACTTTTACAAAATTTTAAAGATCGGATGTAAGAAGAAATAATACAAATAAAACAAAAAAGTAAATGAATGCAAATAATATCAGATATGCATACTAAAAGATTATTATATCAATATAAAGACCTTGATGTCTATAAATTAATAAGTGATAATTATTTGCTAGAATTTACAAAAGCAAAACAAAAGTATTTATTACCATTAAACTACTAAATAATAAGATTAATAGAAAGTTTTCCCTTACCAGATGAAGTAAAAATTATTTTATTAATAAAAATAAATGAAGAAATATTTTAAAATTAATATAAAGAATAATTCGAATGAATCACTTATGGGAAATAATCAAAAATATAATTCAAAAAGAATATGAAGATTTTTTAAATATTGATAGTGACTAATAGAAAATGAATAATTTACTAGAATCTTTCAAAACAAAATTTAAATCTTTTAAAAAGGAAGTAAGCAAAAAGTTAGAAAAAATAGAAGCATTCATAGAAATTTTAACTATAGAAATGAGAAGTATAAAAGAAAAATACCCAAAAGATAAATGGTTAAAAAAAAAAGAAAATAGTAAGAAAAATCTTACAAAAGTACAAGGAGCCTCTCGTGAGACCAATAGTCCAAAAGACTCTTTTATAAAATATGATCTTTCTCGAATAATAAAGGAAGAAGAAGAATATATACATAAATTAAAAAAGACATATAAAGGAAAAGAGATAATTACTGAAAAAATAGAAGAAGTAAATAGTCAAAACAATAATGAGTAAATTAGAAGAAGAATTAATAGACCAATTAAGCCATCTAAGTCTAGATGACTTAGACATTTCATTTAATATTCTAGTGAATGATAATCCTGGAAATACAGGAAGACCGACAAAATTAAGAAATCCTGATGAAATATTACAACAGGAGCCTAGTGCAACTATAATGCCAATAAAGGGATCAAGAAAATATTTTGATAGATACCAAAATAAAAAGCATAAAAATGATCCAAAAAATAAATATAACCCGATAGAGAAGAACCAATATATCGCGGTGGAACAAAACTTAATATAGATTGTTCTGATAATAGAGAAAAAGGCTCTAATCACTTGGGGAAAAAATATGGAATTATTTTTCTTAAGTAATGAAGATGATATATGGGAAAGAGATCGAAAAATAAATTTTTTAATAGCCAGTTTTGAAGGAATAGTACAAAACTACTGGAATGGACTAGACAATGATACAAAAGCTTTAATAAAAAGAAATATAGAAGTTGGATTAGTACAGTCTATTCCTAAAGGAATACAACGAATGATATTATATTTAGCATCAGAATTTACTGGTGAAAATTGGATTAGAAACTCAGAAGAGAAAAAATATTACAAAAGCAAGTTGCTAGAAATAATATGTTAAATTTACAAATTTGTAATATATGTTATATAAAATATTATATAAATGAATTTAGTGATTATTATTATAAGCAATATTATAGTACAGAAAACCAAAGTTTATTTTTAGAAATGTTTTATGATAAGCTTCCATATCCATGGAATGTATATTTTAAAAAGGAATTTCATAATTTTAGATGTACTCCAAAACAAAGTAACATAATAGATACGTTAGGATTAAAGATCAGATATTTAATGAGTAGATTAAATGAAATTTGTATGCAAAGAAAATTATTAAATAAAAGCAAAATAGTAACCCAAATATGTTGTGAAAAATTAGAAACATCATCTCAATGGGGATGTACTTCTAGAATCTATAAAAAGAAAAGAAAAAATTATAAACAAAAAAATGAAGGTTTTATAAAAAAAAAGACTTGTCAAAATATAAATTAGGAAAAAAGAAATTTTATAGAAAGAAACCTATGTATAAAAATAAAAATAAAAAAATAAAAGAAAGTAATTGTAAATGTTAGAATTGTGGTGAAAAAGGACATATAAGTCCTAATTGTCCAAATAAAAACGTTAGAATATTAGAAGTTGATTTTGAAGAAATATATTCTGATTTAGAAAGTATAAGTGATATAAGTAATATTTTAGAAAATGATAATATAATTATTCAAGAATTTAGTAGTTCTGATGGAGACTACTGAAATAGAAAAAGAAGTGAAGGAAATAAAGGATTTGCCCTAAAAACTACCTTTGATTGGGATAAATAAAGGCAAAAGAACCAAATTTAATATTACCAGAAAAAAATATATTTAGGGCTATCTCTAAAATATTTAAGAGAAATAAAATAGCTATACATGAATATCATACTATAGAAAAAACAATAAGCGTAGAAAACACTAAAGCAACAATAAAATTAAATTTATTTACTAGAGATACTATAAATAAAATATTAAATAAAATAAAGGACCCAGAGAAAAAAACAAAAATACAATATGTCTTTATAGCAGGAATACAAATATTGGTCAAAAGCTTTTTTANNAAACAAAAAAAATCTTCCCCCCCCCCCCCCAATAGTGTTAAGCTTACATGACCAAAGATTTTCTAATCCATAAATAGGACGTTTAAGAACAGTTGAAGAAAATTTATATTATACAAGATTAATATTTACTTGTTATCCTAGATATTGTATAAGTTTAGAAGATAAAAATCTTGATGACACTATAAGTTTACATTTTAAATTACTAAAATATTTAATTCTAAAGAAAGGAAATAAAGTCTTAACATTTCATTATAGTGCATTATACTCTTTAACTAATAGTAATTATGCTCCAATCTATAAAAATAAACCATATATAGAAATAGAAGATGAATTTGAAGAATTATCCTAGTCTTTTCCACCATTATTAGAAGATCCAACAATACCCTCAAATTATAATTTAATAATAGGAGAAAATAAACGACTCTTTAAACAAGGTGAAACAAGTAGAAAAAATGAATTAATAAATTTTAGATTTAATATATTAACTAGAAGCATGGACTTAGATGTATATAGTTCTCGACTAAGCATAGATAGTATGCAATTACCTAAACTAGAGATAAAGAATAAAGATATAATTATCTTTGACAATGATAATAATCAGGGTACAATGATAATAGAAGGTGAATATTTTAATGGAGAAGA
>MKEJ01051607.1:0-10779 GCA_001753735.1 Embelia ribes | reverse complement strand
ATTGTTCATATCTTAGTTTATATTGAAATAAAATTTATGTTCTTTCCAGTTCAATATTATTGTAAAATATATTCAGTAATTGTTATTTGATTAAATCAGAACTAACAATAATGAGAGAAAATAAGTACAAGAATTGAGCGAATTTGGTTCATATATCAAATTTTATTTTATATGTTTTAATACTTTATAATTCCTCCTTTATATAAATAAAAATACATACCGATTTTTACCCTATAAACTAAGTTAAAATTAAACTTGTTTTAACATGAGGCTGAATCATATAACTTTTTTCGTCTTTTATTTTATTTTCTTGTAAATTACTTTATTTATTTTCTAATATATTCACAATACGTAATCAATACGAGTCTCTACAGCTCATGTTAAAAATTTTGTACACTATGCAGGAAATTTTTAAATTTTAATTTAAATATTTTTTCGCAATTTTGTGTGTGAGAGAAAAAAATTTAAGATATTAGCAAAATAAATTTTGGCTTACAAGTTTTTATCGGACTTGTTGATCATGTAAAGTCAAAGAAATTTTTTTATTTTATGTTCTTGGACTACAAATGGGAAGAAGTCTGTAAATATCCTTAAAAGTTTTGAAGAACTTGGAAAAAAAAAGTCAAATATAGTAAGCTAAATGTGATGATGGTGAGTGGCTAGCGTAGTAAGTTTGATTTAAAAATATATTAATCAAATTTCAACAAACTTGATGGAAGTATTATTACTATTTGATACAAGTTATTAATTTAACAATTTGAAAAAATATTAATCAAATTTATAAAATTTTCAGAATACTGTGGAGCAAGTCCATAATTATTTATCGGACTTCAAAATATACTAACACGTCTATATTACTAAAGGGTGAAGAATTAAATATTTTATATATTAAGAATAATAAATAATTATATTTATAAATCTAGCCGTATACTTATTAAAATTTAACTTATAACTTCAACCGATAGAAAATAAATTTCTTTATAAAAATTAACACTTTCCATAATTGGGATTATAAATAAATACGAAGCATCCAGTATGAGTTTTGCTAAATTCATAGAAGGTGGTGATCAATATTAATCAATCAATCAAAATCAAAAAAGTATGAGCAATTATGAAAGCATCATATCAGTTAATTGCCTTTTTAGTGTGTTTTGTCGTGATTATATTAGTCGTATTGATGTAGGCCTTTCGTAAACACGGATTTGTTTTCATTAAAATTCTAGAAATCAAATAATGGAGAAACATTATTGTAAATTGTTTTCTAAAATTTTCATAAGCCATCCGATGAGGTGCGTGATGCGATCGCCATATGGTTTATCGGATTGCTTTTCATAAACCACAAGTGTCGGACGATGCTTTACATTAAAAAAAAATATGCAAATCAAAATTCGGGTCTATTAATGCTCAACCTTTATTTTCTAGGATTTTCACTCCGTGTGGTTGTGGATCGAAGAATAACATTAGTAGTTTTTAATACAAGTAAAAAATAAAAAGAAAGACTCAAAAAATAAAAATCGACAAAATAATGAAATTTCATATTTTCAATGAAGGTAGAAAGTCAAGGGCTATATTTAAAAAAATACAAAAATATTTGGTGATGTAAATTTAACTACTATTTCTAGTTGAAGGCTATAGGTTGTGTCTTTACCAATATTATACATATGGTGATGTAAATTTAAATTTAGTATTATCTTAATAAATAGGCAAATGACCTGACTATGCTTTTTCTAAACCATGAGATTGCAATAAAGTCAAAATACAACTATACATACATCTATAAATAAATGGTTATAATTGGTGAACAAGTCTTTTATGGCTATTTATATTGATATTGTCCTAATTTGAGCCATCTATGGTTTTCATATGAGAAGAAATTATGCAGGGATCAAATTCCTCACTCTTATATCCAGTTTTGGGGATCAAATCTTTGACTTTTCAGAACCTGAGGACTATTAATGGTGCAAAATTGCAACTCCAGGGACCAAATAGAATACGTTTGAAACTATGGCTATCATTATTGTAATTAATGTTATCTTTAGCAAAAGTTAATTATAATAGTCAAGCTTGCTAATGACCCACTCGCATTTGAACAGTATTTATTGAGTTAGTGCACTAGAAAAGCTCAAAGCACCATGCGCATAATTATGAAAAACACAGACTAATAAAATCTTTCACTTTTCCCTTTTTTGTTTTCAAAAGTTGAAAATTGGTATGTCAAATTTTGAGTTTCACCTTTCAAAAATTGATTTTTTTTGGAAGAGTAATTCTAAAAACTCAATTTTCTAACTTTTCAGTTTTACAAATTTAGGCTGGAAAGTAAAAATATACTATAGTTTTTATAATGAATATGCTAACTTTCTATTCTTAGTATATATTTGTAACTTAATCTTTTTATCTTGAGTTCAACTAAAAAATATTTTTTTGAAAATTTTAATAAATAATAACTTTAATTTATTTTTATATTCAAAATTAAAAAACTTCACTCATTTATTATAATAATTGGCTTCTATTCTTAATTTTTTTATCTTAAATTCAACTAGAAAATATTTTTTTAAAACTATAGTACATAGTAATCGTGATTTATTTTATGTTTAAAATACAAAAAAAAAAAAAATTACTCATTTTTTAGTAATTATCTTATACTCTTATCTATTTATTTCTAATTTAAAATGTCATAAAAGTTCTTAAAATTTTAGTTATTCTTTGTATTATAGTGTTGACTATTTCACTAAACAAAAGTTATATAAAGTATATGATTCTCTACTCAAATAATTCAAGTGAGTGAAACTAGAAAAATAATAATTATTTGAGAAATTTTGTGTAGAGAGTGGGGGTTGAAGTGAGTTAAATTTTTACATGTGATTATTAATGATTTATGGTGCTTTAACACAACATTACATGTATTTTTACATTTAAAAATTACATACATATTTTTGTTATGTATAATGAAAAAATTAAAAAATACATACTGTAAAAATCATCGGTATTTTTAGGTTCAAAGTTTTCACTTTTTGTTTTTGGGTAATTTTTATTATTGAAAATTAATTGTTTAAAAATTATTGCCAAATAAGTTTTTACCTATAGAAAATTGAATTATAAAAAAATTTCAAACGCTTAACTTTTAAAAAGTTAAAATTGAAAGATTAACTAAACGGACTAGCGCCTTTAATGTTGCAAAATGGACAATTTAGTAAACAAGAATTATCTTTTTTCTCATGTGACGGAAGGAGTATAACTTTATTTATTTATTTTTTATTTTTTGAAAAAAAATCATGCAATGGTATATTCCTAGTTCTGTTCAAAAAAAATCCCATGAGTTTTTTTCTTCTATTTTGGCATTTGTTATCATTTAACTATTTCGTTTTTTCCCCTTGTTAGTTTATAGTTGATTATACTAGGTATTTTTTCCGTGTTAATACGCTCATTACTAAAAGAATTTGCCATTGGCATTTTATAACAAAATCGCAACAAAAATGTTCAGAGTCCAAAACGTTAAGGTAATATATAGTCACCAAGAAAAAAATAATGCTAAACTTGCATCTCTCATATTGCACCTTAAAAAGAATTTTTTTTTGCTCTAGCAAGTTAACTAAAACGGAAACTTGTGGAATCAATACACAAAATATCGTACGCTTTTATTTTTATTAATTATATATTCAGTGGCAGATCTACAAAAAATGAGATCTAAGGCAAAAACAAAATTTGGATCTTACATTGCATAAAATTATATTTTCTTCAGTTGAAAAAATTGATAGTATGTTAATACTTATTATTTCCAAATCAAATATAAAAATGAAAATAAAGTGTAAATAGAAAAAATATCATAATACGAAGAATTTGGATGTGAAAACAAAATCTTCTAAGTTTTTCATCACTACTATGACTAATTTTATCAATCGTGATTAAGATTTGGTTCGCTCCGGTATCCATCCACAGTTGTACTACTATTTTTCTCATTTATCACAAATTTATCAAGAGTTCCTTTTTTAGATGATATTAGCTTTTTAATTCTTTTTTTTATAATTTTTTTATTTTTCATATCCATTTGGTTACTTCCTAGAAGATATTTTAATACCAAATATGAATTTTTTTAATCAAAAAGGAATATTGTATAATACAACCAAACATTTTATCTATAATAAAATAAACATTGTATATCATATTTTTTTAAAAAAAAGATAGAGTAGAAAGATAGAACCTAATTAATTGGATTTGTTGACGGATTCACAAAGTTACTTTAATTTATTTGATGAAGCAATAAGAATGAAGTATAAGAACCGGAGACATGAGAATGGCATGAGAGAATTTTATTTTCCCACTATAGTAAAACTTGCTACGTGGGGGAGATGAAAAGATAAATTGATTTTAAAGTTAATTGTGAATTGTGATTACCAAAAAACGATGGAGTTAGTTAGGAATTAGATCATACTAAATTAGAAATATTTATTTTAATGATTTGATTCCAAAATTAAACAAAATTTAAAAAGTGAGTTTTTTTATCAATATATTTTTATATGAAAATAATTAAATATGAGGCCAAAATTTTTGGCCTTTATTAAGAAATATTAATTTTATTCTAAAATAATATATTTAAAAAATTTAAAAATTTGGGGACCCTTTATTTTCGGAGACCTAAGACAATTATCTTAGTTATTTTGTGAAAGATCCGCTTCAACATATATCGTTAATGTTCATCTTAAAAAAATAATTATTTTGATAATGAGGGTTTGTTGATTGCAATTTTTAAGCAAATAAGAAAAAAGTTGAATGTGTCAAACTTAAAATTTTTTAGCTTATTTAGATGAATGTTTTCCCTTGTTCATTCATTATTGTAATTAATGTTATCATTAGCCATGTTAATTATAATAGTAAATTACAGTCGCGATTGCCAATGACCCACACGCATTTAAATAGTTATTATTATATTAAGCTAGTGCATTAGAAAAACTTAAGAGATTTAGTGCCCTTAATGCTGCAAAATGACATAGTGTAAATGGACAATTAGTACCTTTTTTCAAATGCCGATAAAATTTTTGACACATAAGAAAGGAAATAAGGACAATTTTTTCGGCCGGAGGGATAATATTATATATATTTTTTTGTCAAAGTCATGAAATGGCATATTCCTAGTCCTGTTAAAAAATCCCATGATTTTTCTTTTTGTTATGAATTATTAATTTGATGCATATTGTGATTGATACAAGCATCCACGTAAATACTATAAATGTAAATGGAAAATTTAGTACCTTTTTTCAAATGTGGATATACTTTTGGGACTTATAAGAAAGGAAATAAGGATTTTTTTTTTTTGACGGAGTGAATATAATTTTTTTTTATCACAATCATGAAATGGTATATTCCTAATCCTTTTCAAAATATCCCATCAATTCTCTCTTTGTCATGGATTATTTAATTTGATAAGTATTGAAGTTGATATAAGTGTAAAATTTAATTATTAAATAAAAATATTATATGGTAAAGTAAGGATGGCCCTACTATTTAATACTTTGTCTTCCGTTGTTTGGCTATATAAACAGGCCTCAAGTCGCGTACTCAGAGGTATAGAAAGAGAGAAAATAAGTGTCAAAATTGAACTAATTTGATATAGATTATAAGTTTTATTTTATACATAGTAACACTTTATAATCGCTCATTTATATAAATAAAAATACACATCGATTTTAACCCCATAAATTAGGCTAAAGTTAAACTTGTTTTAAGAACTTGAGGCGGAACCACATAAGTCTTTTGTTTCTTATTTAATTTTTCTGCAAATTGTTTTATTTATTTTTTACCATGTCACAATACATTATCGGTACGAGTCTCTATAGCTGATACTAAAAATTTTGTAGACTATGCAGAAAATTTTTAAATTTTAGTTTAAATATTTTTTCATAATTTTTGTGTACAAGAGAAAAAAATTAAAGATATGGGCAAAATAAATTTTAAATCATAAGTTTTTATCGGGACCTGCTGATCATGAAAGTCAAGAAAAAAGATTTTATTTTGTGTTTTTGGATTGCAAGTGGAAAGAAGTTTGTAAATGTCCCAAGTTTAGAAGAATTTGAAAAAAAAAAGTCAAATATGGTAAGCTAAATATAGTGACGGTGAGGAGCTGACATACTAAGTTTGAAGAAGAATTTGCGATGAATTATGTTTTTATTGTGGGTGACATACGAGGGAATTATTATTACTAGTTGATATAAGTTATCGATTTAATGATTCAGAAATATATTAATCAGATTTAGAATATTTTTAGGTTGAAATTATGTACCCAATGAAGTAAGTTCGTAATTGCTGATTGGACTCCAAAGTATACTAACACATCCATATTACTAAGGGTGAATAATCAAACCTTTTGACATATTAAGGGTAATAAATAATTATGTTTACAATCCTAATCGTATACTTATTTAGATTTAATTTTTGGCTTCAATTGAGAAAAAATAAATATATTTATAAAAATTACTATTTTCGTATAATTGACACTGCAAATAAATATGATGGCTCAAATAACCCCTCTAACTAGTTTTGCTAAATTCTTTTGTGTGGATGGTAGAAGGTAAGCAGTTGTAGATCAAACGCTTGTAGATGATGACGACACATTAGTAGGTGTAGGCTCTTAGCTTATGTATAACCTTAGTTTGGCATATTAGAGTTATTTCTTACATATGAGTTTGAGTTAATAATGAGGGTGATGTATAATTATTCGTCCTCTTAAAGTTAATCGATTATCCTATTATTGTTGAGTGAAAATAATTTTGGAGGTGTGATTCTATAATTCATAGAATTTGGTGCTTTATGTTACTCCTCTATTTTTGCAAAAACTAGAATTGACTGAACAAAATAAGAAATGGCTTAATTATATTAAATATATGAAGTACAAAATTAAAACTGTTAGTAATCCTCTAAATTAACAATTGGAGTTGTTGGAGTTGTTTAATTTCAAAATTTTTATGTACAAAACATGACTAGAAATTAGTGTTCCCGAATCTCATCATTCAACGAGATCAAATCCGAGTATTCTCCACTTGTAGATGTGTATGTATTGAGTAAGTATTCTACTTTTATATAAAGGTCTGGTAATTGTTATAAAAGTTCAATGTGGGATAAACTGTTTATCCAAGTACAAGGATGATATATACATAAGTTTCTAAAGGTGTTGAACTTATCACTTGATTACACCATGCTTCTCCCAATTTGGAGGAGAATAATATTATTTTATTAATTAACAGGAACTGTTTCAAATAGATTCAGAGGAGATTATTTTGGTTACTGCTCTAATTATAAGTGCATAGGAAGATTCATTTCAAATTATTTATTGCAAAAGCTTTATATATCAACAACTAATGCGATAATCCTTACAAAAATAATTTGAAAAAATATATTACAGGATTTGTGTAATATCCGAAGATATAAATATATTAAGATACTACAAATCTGATTATTTGAAAATGAGAAGAAAAGATAAAAATAAATGAAAAAAATATTAAAGAAAAAAAAGAGTTTGTTTGTGCTTTGCTCGAACACGAGACCTATATGATTCTATTTAGATGGTGATACAATATGGGCTACACAATTGATCATTACTTATTTGTTAAGTCAAAAGAGCTAATCACTTTGCTATACAAAATCAGGTTTCTTTATGAACTATTCAAATATCTTAGTTAATTCTTAACATAATTGGGTTTCTTTGTGAACTATTCAAATAGCTTAGTTAATTCTTCATAATGGAAGATATCGATGGATCTTTCAAGCGACAATTGCTCATATAATTGAATGATTTATAGTCATCCACTAACCATTCAAATCAGGGGATTTTGAATAATACTTAATCATTCAAGATAGAGTGTTTTGAATTATTGATTTGACAAGTATTGCGACTGATGCAAGTATGAAGACTAATTATTAAATGAAAATATTATGTGCTGATGCAAGAATGCCCCCACCATTTGTTACCCTCGTCTTCATCTGATTGGCTATATAAGCAGGCCTTAAGTAGCATACTCAAAGGTGCGTAAAGAAATAAAAAGAGAGAAAATAAGTGTGAGAATGTAGTCAGTTTTGTCCATATTTCAAGTTTTATTTTAAATGATATACTTCTTTGTAATTCCTCCTTTAAAAATAAAAATACAAATCGGTTTTGGTCCCGTAAACTAGACACAAATTAAATTTATTTTAATTTGAGACTGAACAACGTAAATTACTTTATTTATTTTCGAACATGTTTACAGCACTTCTTCTATTTTGGCATTGATGTCATTTCACTATTTCGGTTTTTCCCCTTGTTAGTTCATAGTTGATTATAACTTGATATTTTTTCTGTGTTAATACACTCATCACTATGGGAACTTGCCACAGGCTTTTTATAACACGATTGCAATAAAAATATTCAAGAGTCCAAAACGTTAAGCTAATATATAGTCACCAAGAAAAATTCCGTCTCATTTCGCACCTTGAAAATAAAATTTTTGCTCTAGCAAGTTAACCAATGCGGAAACTTGTAGAATCTACAGACAAAATATCTCATGCTTTTATTTTTATTAATCATATATCATCAATATTCACCTTAAAAAAATACTTATTCTAATATTTAGATTTGTTTGATTGCAACTTTCAAACAAATAAACCAATTTATTTATAATTAAGAAAAAAAAATTCAGTTTAAAATTTCCGACTTATGTAAACCTAAGAGTAAATAAGCTTAGTTTAAAAGCTGTGCAACTAAATATTATCTAATTTTTAAGTAAATAAATTAAAAAAAATATAATTTATAAGTTGCAACTAAACAAGGTTGAGTTACTTACGAGTTTGTGAGCTCCAATACATGACGAATGCATGAACAATGGTATTAGATCCAATTTTGGTGTTATAGAGTGAAAGTCTTAACTAAGAAGTTGAGCCCAATTTATAAATGGACTAATTACAAACAACCCAATGTAGAGAAAATCTACACACCCCTTTAGTTCGGGTTTTTGCTTAATTTATTCTGCTTAGCTTTTGCTTGCACCTTATAAGCCACAAGTTAGAAGTTTTTTTTTACTTAAAAATTGGATAGTATTTGGCTGCTTAGCTTTTAAGCTAAATTTATTCTATTTTGAGCTAAATAAATTGAAAACTTTAATTTATATGCATCCTCTTTTTTTTTTTTAATTATTAGTAAATTGGCTTATTTTTAAAAAAAATGTACCGAAACCAACCCTTCAATTGAAGTTATTTTTGCACTATCCATTGAACCTTCAAACGGAAAAAGACCACTAGGTTTGATTGAAGTACAATCTTTTACATTATTTATCAGGCGGATTAAGAGATGCCAGAAAGTGATCACGACTTCCTGACCCTCTAAATTTCGGTAGAATTTATGTATAAATTTTAAAAATTTAGAAATAGTTGCATTATACGGCCCCCTCGGACAAAAATAAAAAACAAAAACAAAAACAATACCCAATAATGAACACGTAGATTCGGCCTCCAACATGAAATATTGGATCCACAATTGTTGTTAATGTAAGTTATGTCTTTAAAATTGCTTATGAATAAAAAGTTCACCCTATTTAATTGGCTTCTTCACAGCTGCAAAATTTTTGTTGTCTAACATGATTATGTGAATGGTTTTATTGTAACATAAAACCATGGGTTTGAAAATAAATAAGAAGTTCACCCTATTTAATCTACAACTAGGTTTTTATTTTGACTTTAGTTTACTTATTCTTTCACAGTATCGAACTTAGATCCTGTTATATTTTTTCTCTTCGGATGCTGTTGCAATATAAATACAGTTATATTTTAAAAACTACAATTTAGATCTTCATAATTTATTTTAAGTTTCTGCAGTTACATCTTTAGCTCAAACCATGGGTTTGAAAATAAAATTTTAGCTTATAATTAAGTTCTAGAAGGATCTTAAATTAGTAATGATTGATGCAGATTGATTTGGTGTAATATTGATTATCCAAATCCAAAAATAAAAAATAAAAATAATAATAATAATAAAAATTGATGTAATATTTCCTTATTAGTCTTTCTCTGCATGTGCAAGTATGTACCAAGGCTGTCATATCTGATTAAGTCAATTTCTTATCACCTTATCATTTTGTAATATAATATCACAGCCTTTGGTTTTTGGTTCTCTATTCATTCCACTACAAGAAAATGCTGTTTTATCGACAATATTTACCGATAGCTTCTTTCTGTCACTGATTACCAACTAAATACCGACAAAACCTATTTTTTTTTACAAGGTGCGATAAATTATCGACACTATTCAATTTAATTATTACCGATGAATTATTTGGTCTCTGAATTTGTCGGTGATTCTTATCGCTTTGATTAATGATCATTTTCTGACAAATAAGTGACAAAATTTTTACTGACTATTATTTTTGTCGGCAAATTATCAGTGATTTTGGTTTGTAATTTGTCGGAAATATTAAATAAAATATATTTGTTGGTAAATTGTCGGTGTATGCATGAATAATTTCACCAACAAAACACCAACAAACTATTGATTTTTTTTTACAAATTATTACGGACAAAACAACGACTAAACCATTTGAAAATTAATAATTTTACCGACAAAACACCAACAAAATATAAATTTGAATGAATAATTTCACCGACGAAATTCCGAAAAACTATTTATTTTTTTTTACAAATTATTACTGACAAAATAGCGACTAAACCATTTGAAAATTAATCATTTTATCGACAAAACACCGACGAAAATTAAATTTGAATGAATAATTTCACTGACGAAATACCGACAAACTATTTATTTTT
>MKEJ01051593.1:0-16216 GCA_001753735.1 Embelia ribes | reverse complement strand
GTGTTTGTAGCAACTCACCTCTCGGATTCCGGGTGTTTGGAATTCGGTGGCGTGACAATTCTCCTTTATTTTTAGCATAGGTATTGTTGATTATATCCATGCTCCTGTGGTTATTGTTTGGTTGTAGACTGAGTGTAGGATTGTTCTGCAGTAGCGGACTAGTTACGTATATAATTGGCATAGATAGCATTTTTATTTTGCTTTTGGAACCTTGTATATTTATTCGTTTTCATTTTATTTCTTTATAGGCTCTTGTCTCTGGGTTTATAGGGATTCGGGGTGCGACAAATACTATGTAATATCATAGACATATTACACAATACTAATATGATAAAAAGCAACACAAAATCATTTTAGTAAAATGGAAAATTTATTAGGAATTTCTAGGACGCTACAGATTCCCTCTAATCAATCAATTAATTAGTGGAAAACTGAAAAATATCATTTATTTATTCTAGAGTGTTACAATTATACATATAATAAATATACTTTATGAAATTTATTGTAGGATTTACTATAGCCTGGTATATATAAAACAAAATGTAATCTTACTTATTTATAATATTTTCAATTTACAATGATTCAAATAACTTTGATTGTTTATGAGACTTTGGATTAATGCATAGATATTAAAACTGATAGTATATGACCCATATATATTATCATGAAAATCCTCTCATTTTACAAACTATCACAATACAAATTATTATTCTATTTAAGTTAAGATCCGGCTTTTAATAATCAACGATTTAGCATCAAGTAAACTATCAGTTTGGACATATTAAAAAAAGTATTAAAAATAGTAATGAAAATAACAAACCATATCCAAACCTGAATAAATAATAGATATCAAGGGCGGTTCTCCCCCTAGATCATTAAAGGCAATCACCTTGGTCCCCAAAAAAATAAGGGGACCCAAAATTTTTAATCGTTTTCAATTATTTTAAAAATTATAAATATATATTAGTTGAAATAGTATTTCTTTGTAAGGCGTAAATATATTTCCACATAATTTAATTATTATTTTAAAATAATTATTTATAAAAGGCCCATTTTTTAAAAAGAATTTAGTAATAGTTTTTTCATAAAACTTTTATATAGATATGTATATTTTTACATGGAATCAAATTTTTATAGTAACAAAATTTTCTATTTGAATGCTATCTACTTCCTAAAAAACTCTATCATTTTTTTTTTTTTTAGCTAAAATTGGCATTAAAATCTATAGTTAAACAATTTTAATATACTGACATTTCAGTAGAAATTCGATTAGTACACTGACCTTTAAAAAGCTCCGATTAGTATACTAATTTATAAATATCGATCAAAGTTAGATTTTTGTTATAGAAGTTGTTAAGTCAGACATTAGTTCAACGTAGCAAGGTCATTTTTGTCTTTTGACATTAATATTTTAAACCAAATAATTGGTAATAATTTACCCTACCAACCTAACCCTTGTCTCTCTCGTTAACATTCAACAACGCAAAGAGAGAGAGGGAGGGAGAAAGAGACTAGACAAACGATCATAGAGGTTAGAAAAGAGAGAGGGTGTGATTGTAATCATAATGGGTTACAATGTCTGTATAGGTATTCTTGCTCGTGGTTTAAAAGCACCCACCTACAGTAAGTTCTCTCCCTTTTTGATTTTGCACATGTCGTATTGCAATTATTGTTCTTTCAATTTATTTTTCAAATTAGGGTTTACTAGCATGAATTTTAAAGATTAGGGTTTTTTGGCATTTTTTCTGAAATTTTTATTTGTTACACTTAATTATTAGAAGCAATTAGTTTTTTATAAATGAGGTTTTCCAGTAATTAAGTTAAAATTTTAAGGAAATTACGGTTGTTCTAAATTTAGGATTTATTTCAAAATAGGGTTTCTAAAATTAGAATTTATTTTTTAGCAGAACTTAACTCAATATTGTTTACTATTAAAATATATCATGGGAGACTTTTGATTGGGAAAATGAGGTAAAGTATATGAATTGGAGGGTGAATTACATTGATTACTGCCAACCCTAGGTTATGAGTTTTGTAGAGTTGATTGATATGGCTAGTAAGGTAGTGGTACAACTTTCCTTTATAAAGTAACTATATCATAACAAGGTTGGAGTAGAGTTTAGGGAGGACTTACAAGAAATTAAGGGTGATAAGGTGGCCTATTACATTGGACAACTTTTGGATCATAACAAAGTTTTGCAAGTTTACATTGAGAGTTTAGTGATTAGTGAATTTATTAAGGAGAGTGATAAGGACACAAATGTTGTTGTAGCCCTTGAATCCCCAATCATGTTTGCGTTGAATACAACTGAGAACAAGGTTGCTAAACAAAAGACATAGATAGACAAGTGATTATGTTTGTATGTATGTATGTATGTATGTATGTATGTATGTATAATGTGTTTTATTGTATATAGGTTGTATTTGGATTTATTATGATAAATAGTTTGGATAGTCCCCTATATGGATTATGTATGTGTTATGTATATAATTTTGATGTATTTGATAGGTAGTTTGGATTCTCCTAATAATTGTCCTGGATATGCATTATGTATATATTTTTGATGTGATATCTATAAAAAGTATGTATGTTATGTCACTTTTTCTCTTCTTTTATGGTTGTCAATTTCTAATATTGAATTGCAGGACCTAATTCGTCATTGTTTACCATTGAAATGCATTATCGGGGTGCTTTTAGTTAGGGTTATAATGTAGATTATAGGAAAGGGAAGGTGGATTATAAAGATTTGTGTCACCCACAATTGATGAGTATTAAATTATTAGTTGAAATGGTTCGTAAGGTAGGTGTACAAGAAACTACAATCAAGAAGATATATTATAAAAGGGATGGGGTTGATTATAGGGAGGGCATTTTTGAACTAACAATTGATGAGTGTAACATCCCGAAATTTAAGGGTAAATTATTTGCATTATTAAATAATATTATACAAGTTATTATATTTTCCCTCTATTGTTTATATCGTATATTAGCGTTTTGAAGTGGTGTATAATATTTGTAGTTGGGGTTTGGCCTCGGGAAAGAATATAACGTGGATAAGTGTAAGTTGTAGTCATGACAACTGTTTGGTATTTTGATGATATCTCTCAAATTGAAAATCATATTGAGGCCTATGTTATACCATTAGAATGATATTTCATTTCTCTACAATTTTTATGCTTTGAAAAAAATTTAATTTGAAGCATATATGGTCAAAATGTTCATAACTATGTCAGAAGAATAGCAGAATTCTGGAGGCTAGGGGTGGTCGTCCGGTGGTAGATGGTCAACGGATGGGTCGATGGACAACGACGCACTGTAAGCTCATTTTAAACCTAAAAAGTCAATCATTCTACCACTTTTATTTTACATGGGAAAGGATAGAAAGAGGAAAAATTATTGCTCTCCCAACTTCAATTTTTCCTCTCACAATTCATCTATCTTGGGCCATCATTTGTAGATAAAAGGTGAATATTTGGAATCCTTGTTTCAAGGAGAATGTTTTGAGGTAAGTTTTATCTTTTGTCTAGTTTTTTTGTATTGCCTTCGTTACGTCGAAAAAAATTTGATATTCTTACTCCTTATCCCGATAGGATCATTTTCTTGTGTAGATTTACTATGATCTAAAGCTCGTAGCTAGATCAAATTGAGGATGCTATCATAGGGGGTTCTATCGGAGTTATGAGCTCTTATAATAGTATAGAGGTTGCCATTTGAGTCCCCACATGTAATTGTTCATAAGTTATACCCATCTCGCATAGTTTCACTATCCACCATCTTGCATCTGTGCTTGTCCAAAAGAGGGTCACCGTCAACGTGGTTTTCCTTAACCATCACTTTTTCTTTGCTAGGGTTGTATGAGTCTAAATATCTTTCTTACATTTCATAAACATCTGAATTCTATCTACCTCGGGTCATTCACTATACTAGCGGTTCTTTCCTTCTAACATATGTGTGTATGTGTGTATGTATCCTACTTTTGCCAAATTCTCGATAGTAATGCATGTCTTAAATGGTGTGCAATAACATTGCAATTTTATTTGCTTTCTAATGAAGTGTATATTCATGTTAACTTATGGACATGAGGTTATGTCGTCTATTGTTACACTTTATAGTTCTTATTTTAAAAAAATTTAAATGACATAGAATCTCAAAGGATGCTAAATTTACTAAGGAAATATCCTAACTGTACCTGGGATATTTTCTAATAGCCATCAAAAGGTCAATACTTATGCATGCATAGTTGCCATGACACACCACTAAATTTCCATTGCTTCAAGATTGAAATGGGTTCAGCATTGAAAAGAAGGCTTACACAAGTCATATTCTAAATTTAACAGTGAGAATCAGTTGACTAATTGGTCCTATCTTTCGGGTGGTACCTGAATTTTCACTTTAAAAGTTGCAAGGAAGCCAAAATTTTGACATGTGTTGCTGACATTCCAAAATCTTCTTCCACACTTTCTAAACATCAAGATGTTTGTGGTTTTATTGGAAAATTAGCTTACAAAATGGGCATTACAAGTTGCTAGGTTCACGTTCAAGGCTGGTTCTGAAGTATTTCCACCACTCCTTCTAATTTCAAGGGCTGCAAATGATTCAAAGCTGAGAATTAAATATATGCAAGTCAAATTTTAAGTCTTCCCATTAGAATCAATCGATTGATTTAAACGATTAGTTGACCTATTTGCTTTAATTAAGCTAAAAATGCAAGTTTTCATGGCTTGAATGGATGACATTACTTATATTCTCGCTTGTAGAGTCAACACAAGGTCATTAGATATACATGCATGGTCAGTTTTTGATCAATTTGGCGTAGTTTGTCAGTTATCTTTCCAAATTTCACTCCAATAGCACATTTCCTACACCAAAGGTTGATAATTTGTCACTTTTAACCTCTTATATTGATCCA
This sequence comes from Embelia ribes, assembly GCA_001753735.1. NCBI lineage: Eukaryota > Viridiplantae > Streptophyta > Magnoliopsida > Ericales > Primulaceae > Embelia > Embelia ribes. The sequence continues at coordinate 11,306 of MKEJ01051593.1, read as the reverse complement.
ACATGATGATACCAAAAGGGTAGAAGTTGTCTTACCTCAAAAGTAAATATTTGTTTCAAGAAACACATGCTTTCTAGCTTATGAAGGTTTGTTTGGTTCGGGTATGGCAAGAAATCATCATGACTTGGCCAATTTCCACCAATTTCTCCCTTCTCCTCACTCCCGCTCTCTCTATAGATGACACAATGAAAAAAAGGAATGTTTTTTGAGTGGAAAAAAAAGTTTAATATATGGTTTAGAGTATTGACATGTGTATAAACACTTGCCATATTTTCTTATTGGACACGTATCAGTAGATTAGTTTACACAGTTAGTCAACTAATAAAACGAAATATGTCGACTGTTATTTCCTGTTTACTAAGTAGGTACATTTTCTAGTTTGTTAAGGTAGGCATGAAAGAATATTATGAAGAATTAAATTTTGGTGAAAGAATAAATGAGCCAACAACTTTAATAGGAACTAGATTAGCAGTAGCAACATTAATAGAATTAGGCATTTTTTCTCTATAGTTAGAGTATATAGTAGTAAGGGGGCAACACGACCAGTGTTGTGATGCACTTGTGTCAACTATCCAGCGATTATAAGAAGTTATTGTAGAATAAATCATACCAACAAGGTAGGTCTCAAGGGCAATGTTCATGGAGTAAGACTTCATGGTGGGAATACTAGCCTTCAAATAAGTACTTGTGGTATTTTGAGCATTGCTACGTCTCGCTATGTGGCATGCAATTTCATCAAGAGTTTGTCTGTGATGTATATACCACTTAGGATATCCGTAAAAAAGAAAACACAATGATTTTATATGGCCATTACTACTGCAAACCTCATATTGATTTTCTTCAGGACGTAGAAAACCTATGTTTGCCAACCCCTGCCAACCCATGCCAATGTCTTTCGGCTCAAGTGGCATTGCCCGAGCACGTATCGATCTAGCCGAGCCTCCAGTAGCCCCAGACCCATACTGCTAGCCATAGCTGGTGCTCTAGCCAGGCTATCAGTCCAGTTTTTTGGGGTGTTAGTGGCTAACTATAAGCATCGTATTGTATGGTGGTAGCCAAACTTGTATGCCACATTGTGTTTCCTCATTCCGGACTTTAGAATAAACTTTTGACAATACCAACAAAGGGTAAGTGGCTGAAATTACACTACGAGTATTCTAAAAATATTCATTAAAGTAAACTAAAAATTGGAATACCATGCGTGCAAAGTTCTTTTTTACTTGAGAACCGCGTGTACATAATCGATCAGATCTAGTAAGGACAACTCTTCCCACAGTGGTTGTAAGGGTTGCATAGTATTGAGTCACCATTTGTATGCCTTGTTGTAATTGTCCAATATCTTATTCAATACGATAGATGGCAATACTATTATTCTAAGTGAATCTATCTCACAAAATGTCTTACAATTTTGCAGCTATATTGGTTTAGATTAAACTGGGAGTAAGCATGAGATCTATGCAGTTAAGCAACCATGATAAAAAAATATCACTACCTATATCCACAATAACGCTAAATCATCATCATCACCATTCGGGTGTGATATGAAACCAAATTTGTTCTATGTTTTTAAAGCACATCTCATGCTCTTAGACCAAGTGTTGTAATTGTCATATTAAAAACAACTGAAATAAGAATAAGATTAGGCCCCTCAGCAGGGTGTAGGTAATATGAGCTGATAGAATCGGTGGTATGCATAGTAAAGTCATAGGTTTGTTTGGCCATGGCAACGACAAATTTGCCGACATCTACCACGGTATAAAAGTGACTGTAAGGTCAGCTGTAGGGGTAGTTGAAGTGTTGGCTGTTGACATTATCATATCGTCGCGGCCGACAACTTTAGAAGGTTAGGTATGGTTGGTATTAGGATTAGGGTTAGGGTTTTAAGTCAGACCAGAGAAAAGAGGCTCTGATACCATGTTAAATAGCAAAAAATAATGGGCTCAATTCAAAATTATTATTAATTAATTATAAAAGAATACATGGCAACTGTTCAAAAGGAATATGAGGTAAATAAAAAATAACAAAGTGATACAAACAAAATACAACTCTAAACAAAATACAACTCTTAACATGTCTTGCCATTTTTTATGCTATATACGTTTCAGCAGTTTTATATGTGCTTCAAAATAGACTACTCATTAGATTAGGCCCCTGTTAATTCTTGTTCCTTCATTGATGAAAACCTCACTTCCATTTTTCTTTTTTGGATTATAGCTTATAAGACCTATTTTTTTTTCTTTTTTTGCTTAAATGCATATGCATATAACTGGGGCAAAGCCACACTCAGGCAAAAGGTGGCCCATGCCCCCCTTTGTTTTTGTACAAATAATTTTAATTGGTTTATTTCTATAACAATGTTTATTTGCTTTGGTGCTTGAAGGGCCAAACTTTTAATCAATAGAAGTTCATTTCTCATCCTGTACTTTTTTTTATTTCATATCATTTTTCTTATTCAAATTATGCCAAAAGCCCTCTTCGATTTATAATATTTACTTATGTGACCTTGATTTGATATCATTAGGAATAAGCTAATTTTGCTTTTTTGGCACTTTCAGTAAAGGAAATAATTTTTTTCAACTTTCACACAGATTCTCTTGTAGATTCATCCATTTTTTTTGTTTTAAGATGTTATTCTTTTCCACTTTCAGCAAAGGACATGATTTTTTTCAACTTTCACATAAAGATTCTCTTTTTTTGTTTTAAGATGTTGTTACTTTACCAAAAATTAGAAGAGGTTCTCAATATAAAATTTTGTATATACTTTATATTATTATTTTTATTTTGACATACTTTATACATGAACCGTATTCTCCTTAATTAAAATTTTGATTCCGTCTCTGTGTATATCTTGATTTGCCCACGGCACATTATAAATTAAGCCTTCACTTAACGAACATCGAGAAATATACTTATTTACGGCCAATTTCATCCCCTTTCACATATTTCAAAATTTTAATCAAAATGTAAATAAACTTGACATAAATAACTCGAAATCCCAAATGCAACTTATTTTGGAAGCAGTACATATAGACTGCATAACATAGTTCTAGAAAAATTAGAGACAAATTTTGTCTCAAGAATACAGAATAATTAAATATTGAACTTCTACAGCATAATCAATCGATCGTTGTCTTGATCATAAGAAAAATTCACTAGTTGCATAATATATATTTTAGGGTCCCATCAAAATGCGTAAGATCATGCACAAGTTGCGGTGATGGCCCTATTTGCTTTCGTCGCAGGACCCTTTTCAACAGCACCACCTTTTTCCTTGGGAATTTCAACTAAAACCGAAGCATCAATGATTTTGGTGCAAAAATCATCGAAACATTCACTAATAGTTCGAAAAGAGGCATCCGGATAGAGAGCAGTGATTTCCTCGTCAGTAGGCTTATCAAGGGCGTAATTGACCTGACAACCCTTTATAAAGATGTCGTGGGTAAAAGACGCCACGATGCTGTCCGGGATGCGCATTTCTACAAAACAGAAATTGAAAACACTAAGTTTGGAAAATATAAAAAAAAATGTAATAAATTCTATTAATTATTTTGCTTATTAAAACAAAATAGAGGACAATAGACATTTGCTATTTAAAGTGTGTGTATCTATTTACCTTCGGCAGCAGCAAGTAGGTCATTTTCGGTTACAGTAACCCTGGGAAGAGTACGACCGATCTTCTTCTCCCACGACGACGCCAGCTCATTTATGCTAAGAAGGTTGCACTTCGGCTGGAAATGAACGGATTTGTTGAGTGTTCGAGCGTCCCCAATGCATTTTATTGTGAATTTCCCAATGTCAGTGCCTGCCACAAAGTAAGCTGCAAAAAGTTCCAAAATAAATTTTTCATTTATGCTGCCAATAGTAATAATAATAATAAAATTAGAAATACTAATTTTTGGTCTAATTCTTGTTCTAAGTAAAGCGGATACCTTTAACGGATCCATCACCGTAGATGTGAAAGCGATCCAACGGTGGAAGGACATCGGCAGGGTGTGTGTTGTTGTGGTAGGGCCACGCGGCTATAGAGTTGCAACATATATAAGTGTAGGGTATCCCTGCCTCCTCGATAGCTCTTCTCACTTTTTGCTTCTCTATGTACATGGTTAGACCGGGCTCCACTGGTTTAGCCCGGTCTATGTCATGCCCAAATTCCGATGGTAAAAACCTCTGCGTTACATATAGAGGTGACGTTGCGTTACATACAGAGGAGGTGTTCCGAAATTTTTGATAACAAGTGTGTTTTAATTGTCAAAGTATTTTTGAGGACTAGTCACAATGTGATTAATTGTCAAAATATTTTTGTCACAATAATGGTCCCCATGTTTTGAAAGTTTGAACCATTGGCTTCTTTAGTGGGAGAAAGTTGTCGTAAATAGTGAAAAATAAATAATAGTATGATGTATTTCTAATTCATCTTGGAACAAATTAGTTTTTTTTATAATGTGATCAACATTTGTGAAAAGCGCCAACAAATTCACTTGACGACAATTTATATTTATTGTGGGCATTAGGCCCACTATAGACTATTATTCATCATTTTGGATGTTCAAAGATTTGTTTGGGAACCTTGAACTTTAAAACTTTTGTACTTTTGATATAAATTTTGATATATTTTCCCCAGTTTACACTAATAAACAACTATTTTCACAATTCCCAACCCCCCAAAAAAGGCAATATTTTTTCACCCCACCAAATAGGTATACTAATAAACTAGCCTATTATATGAATTTTATTCCTTTTTGAACATTATAAGTTCAACAAAATTGCTCTCTCTTGCTAATAACTAATATAGATGATAATTAATGAGAAAAAAAAAGTCCTTATAGGAATTGCTGATATTATTTCACGTTTCTATTTAGGTCCTTACATAGTTGTCAAATTCGGTTTAAATGTCTAATCTTTCCGTATCCTAAGCCTTCACATCAGTCTTTCTTATTCAGATTTCTGATTTATTTTTCTCACAAAAAATCAATATTTCAAGAAATTGTTCATACAATCTTTCTGTTCAGTTTCTTAAAATTATTCCAACTATCCATCATATAATAAAATTAAAAAATTATTGTCCCCCAATCGTCACTTGGTTCTATAGTTTTAGTAGGAAAAAAACTAATTTCCCCCAATCTTTCTATTCAATTTCTTACTATTAAATATATGTAAGAAATTTATATATATATCTATTCATTATTTGATACGTAGAAGAGAGACTAACAATATTACAAATAATGAACAATTTCTCCCTTATGTGTAATTAATCTCTCTCCTACGTATCAAATGATGAATGAATGTATATAGAAATTTTCCACATACATATGTGTATAAAATAATTGTCGTTATAAGGACAAAAATTATATATATACATATATCTAGAAAATTTGTATATACATCCATTTACTATTTAACATGTAGAAGAGATATCTCAATTCTATATATAATTTGTATCTCTCTTACGTGTTAAATGATAAATGAATATATGTACAATATAGTTAGTATCTGTATAATACTTATCGAATTAAGTGACCAACTCAATTAATTGTTGGTATACTAGTGCTAAAAGTACAATCGATATACTAGTGCTAAAAGTACAATGTCGAAAATGCGGACAAAACTCGCGATATTTTCGAAAACTACGACTCGTAAATATGACAATAATCTTCACAAAAGCACCTGAAATAAGATAGTGTCGGTTCCCTCTGGTAAACGCCAAAAATATCTTACAATATTATATATATAGATACATACAAACTATACTTATGAACATTTTGGTTCGGTCTGCAAAATAATACGTAACATTTTTTTAAAAAAATAAATATAATAATTTAATATTTTAATATAACAAAAAAAATTCAAATTTATACTCATTTTATATTAATAATAAATATAAAGTTGATTTTTTTATATTTAAATATTAAATAAAATTATTATAATTTAAAATTTTCTTTAAAAAAATACCGTACACATGTACATACCTGTACGGATCCGACGGCCTTGATTGCTTGTACGAGGCCCAGCTGGTCTAATATTTTCGCACCACCCACCGCCGATATTACTACTTCTATTTCCTCTTCTCTGAGAACCTTCTCCATTAAATTTTGGTCCGCTATTGATCCCTTAAATACAAATTAAGATTTTGCAACATTAAAAATATATCCAAAATCACGGCAAATGATCACTTAAGAAGAAAATTTCATCCAAAAACACGGCAAAATTTTCCTTAAAAATTATATTTCTCCATTAAATTTTGGTTCGTAATTGTGTTTGATACTCCCTCCTTCCCATTTTAATAGTACACTTTTTTTTCACCAGAATAAAAAAAAAATCAATTAATGCTGCTGAAATCCTGAATAATTTTAATGCCTTTCATAATGTATCCTTATTAATTATGCCCATTTTGTACAATATGGTTGGAGTAATTAAATGATTAAAACAAATAAGTTCATTTTAGTAAAGTAATTTTTTAAATTTTTTTTCTAAAATAGAAACTGGATTATATATTAGGATGAACTAAAAGGACATACAAGACTATCAAAATGGGACGAATGAGGTATATTTTTTTATATATGTTATTGGTTTTTTGGTTTATTTTTATAAGCCAATTCTGATTTTTTTTTTTCAAGATTAACTATATTAATGATACTCGAAGTTTCATCAAGAATCTGTGAGGTCCTCATAGTTTCAATTGAACAATAATAATCCCAAGTTTTGAACAAGTGCCACAATCAGTCCTCAGTATGGTTGCAAAGTCATTAAAATGATAAAAGAAACTAGACCTAGTAGCCAAAATATAGGCAAGATTGGTCCCTTTTTTTTTTTAAACTATTATTTATCTAGGATTGGTTCCCTATTTTCAGCACGGTGGGGTTTTTAATACGAGAAAAGCCCTAGAAGGAACCAAATATGGCATTTTTTCTTAAAATTTGAACATAAATGTCCTTTTTTCAAAACTTGGGGACCATTAGTATTGGGACTCAAACTACAGGGATGATTTAGTTTTCGATTGCAACTATGGGCACTATTAGTGCAATTCACTCCTGATAATTATAATTACAAAAGCACCCAATAGGAGTGGCCCCACGAGTTGAGCTTTCGGTGTTAAAGTTTGGCCCGCGAAAATAAATTTCTGCCTCGAGCTTGGTCAATTTATTTACTCTCCAACCAAACATTTAACACCTAAGCTAATACTTATTAAATTAATCCATTTTAATGTCATTTTTTTTTCTGTTTTTATCTCATTAAATTTTCTTTTGTAAAAGATAATCAAAATAATATTTTTTATTTCTATTACCCCATTAAATGTGCTTTTTGTAACCCAACAAACTTTTCACATGCATTTCAATTAAAGGTATATTAGTAAAATAAGTAAGAAATTAAATATTTTAACCACTCTAATTAATTTTTTTTTTAATCCATGTAAAAATTCAAATAAACTTATTAATTTGAGATGAATGCCGAGAGTAGTATATTCTAATTTTGTTGGTTGAACAGATATCACCTTTTAATTCATTATAATTTTTTTTAAATTAATAAAATTAAAACTTTCAACAACAAAAAAAACTAAATATTATGCAACTTGTCAAAATAAATTTTAAAATTTATTGGCGTCATCAAAAATCCAATTTTGAAAATCATACGAAATCAAACTGAAGCCTCGTTGGTCTCACATTAATAAGGTCTACGCATATGTTACTATTAATAAGCATACAGTCGCACATCTGTCAGACAGCACCTACCCGGACAGGGATATTTAATATTAATAAAAAATAAATTTATGTCCACATAAATATAACATTGGATATAAATTTATAAAATTATTTATATAATTTTTTATTACAGCATACTATTTATCTAATTAGTATTTTATAACCCCTCTTTCCCCCAACCCCAGGGAGAGAGAAAAATTGACGTTTAATACGACAGACTTATACTATATATAAATATAAAAATTATGAGGGCTAAAATTAAGTAAAAATAAAATAAAATCAGATTATAAATTTAATTATTAAAATTATAAATAAAAAATTTTGGACACTAAAAACTTATGGAGGATGTCGCCGAAGGTCCAATATAGGTGTTTTTTTCTAATATCAAACCACTTTTTTCAAAATTATTTTTAGTCAGCTGACGGCTACTGCTTTGTATTTGGGTTGAAAATTATACTGCTTCTCTTTTTTCTACTGCCGAAAAGTCTCCTAGCATATAATTGTGTTACAAACTGGTTCTATATTATGGCTTTTTGCGATGAAAAATAAAAATAAAATGGGAAAACTAAAATAATTTCTAACAATATTTTACTAACACCAAAACAAAAACTCAATTTTGTCCTTTCAAAAAATCAAACTTCAAAAGCGGTTTCTAGAACTAAAGTTATGGTAAAGCAATAAAAGTACTTTTTTGGTTTATTATAATAATACATAACTAAGTTTTATTCCGATTTAGTGCATATTTAAACACATGAATTTTTATAAAACAAAAAAATTTGGATACATAACACGTGCAGGTAATGTATTATGTGCTGACCACAACACATCTAGGCTTTGTCTAAGTTTGACAAAACATTTATTTCTAGGAAACTTTAAATATAATAATTTAATATAATAAAAATATTACAATTATTTTTATTATATTAAAATATTAATTTTTATTATTTTAATATCTCATAAAAAAAACATGTCAAGTCAAGTTGGGCACTTATTTGTAAACACTGATGGAGAAAGTAAATAATTATAAATATACCGAAATGACAACAGCGCCTTTGTTGCGGAGAGAATCGATAGTATTGGACTTGGAAGGGGTGAGTAGCCCGGGGCGGACGAGTATGAAGGTGGGCCGGCCCGAGACTAGGCAGGCTTCAGTAACGAACCGGCCTATGAACCCGGCTGAGCCCACGATGAGGGTCCGCCCCTTGGCTCCTCCACCGGTTGCAGTCATGCTTATGTCGGAGAGAGAGAGAGAGAGAGAGAGAGAGATGAAATTTATCGGTATATAATTTGTAAGAGGCTTTGCTGAATACTAGAATATATATAAAGGTGATGAGTGGGATGTGAAGGCAACGCATAATAGCATGTTTTGTCATATATATAATATATAAAATAATATATGACGGTTTTTATTCCATGCATTTAATATTTTTCGGGTGACAATGCATGCTCAAGATTCATGTACAATTATATTTGTCCATGATCGTACAACAATATTAAGTATAAAATTGTGTTTTCGATCACGTAATAAATACTCCTCCCGTTACAAATTAAGTGAAATTTTAAAACTCCACGTAAATATTAAAGAGACCATTTAATGGTCTCGTTCTTATAAAAAAAAAAGTTATAGCATTTTACCAGATTACCCTTATAAAATTACTCAAACTTAATTAAAGGGTAAAATAACTAATAGTGTGAAAATTAGAAAAATCAGTAAATACAGCTTTCATTTTCTAAAATGACACTTAATATGAAAGAAAAATAAATATCTAAAATATCACATAATATGAAAAGGAGAAACAATATGAAATGAAGGTATTTTAAGATGCGGGAATTAAAGATTTTATGAAAGTAGTTTGATGCCTCAATCATTTTGAGAACAGAATAATTCCCCGTTTAGAAAAAATGGAGATATGACAAAAAGTGTGCATTCTTTATTAAATATGCCTTAAATCAGGGGCACTAGAGAGTTTCTAAAGTGCTCAAAAAGTTTCACTCCTTTAATCATTTCCTTCTTTCTTTCTTTTTTTTTTTGGAAATTAAAATAGATACATCTCGACTAATCTTAAATAAATTAATTTAATCAGTAAAACTAAAAATTTAGCTCAAATAACTCTTCTAGCAAAATTAAGATGATGATACATAAATTCTAAACTAAGGATCCCTATATTTGGATCAAATTTTGGGAAAAGATGAATTAGTCCGCAATTTTTTTTATTTATATAAAACGACATATATGATTTCTTTCATAAATTTTCAAAGCGTTAAAATTTTGGGTTGATCAAAGTAGGCAAAGATAACAAACTCCTAATTAAGTAAACCACTGACATAATTTTTATGATTTCGGATAATTTTACGTCCATAAAAATAATAATTACATTATTTTGCAAAACATAGGGACTATCATTTTGTAATTGAAACCATAATGACCAAATATAATTTTTTTTTCTTTTGAAGCTATAGGGACTAATGCTATAATTGATCATACTTTTAGTTATGAATAGTTGACTTTGCTTTTGCATAGAATTTTAGGCATAGTAAAATAGCAGCATTACTTTGCATTATTTCCCTAGAGATTACCACATCTACTCCTACGAATTAAATATCTTATTTCGTCTTTAACTGTTATTGGGTTAATGATGATAATATGCTTTATTTTTAAAATTTTAAAACAAAAATTGGACCATCAATTTTAGACATTCAAAATTACGAAAGTGGATTATTATTTATAGAAGGTGAGGATAATATTTCTATCTATCTATCAATATATGTATATATTTTATTATCTATTATTATAACTGGACCCCGTGAAACTTATTAGCTACGGTCCGCCGAATAATAATAGGGAAAAAATTGAATAGTAGACATGGCTAACAATAACAATACAAAAGCACTTCCTCTCATTTCTTTTTTCGTATAAATTATAGAAACAAAAACTATTTTTGCTCTCTTTTTTGCTATATTCCTAATTAATGCTAACATTTTGTACTATTAAATAACTATAATAAATAAGAGTATTTTAGTAAAATAATTTTTTAATTACTATTTTAAAATATACATTGGACCGAATTAGAAAAAATAGAAATTTATTAAAATGAAAAGGACGGAGTATTAAATATTAGTCTTTTAAAAGAATGTTAGTTATCAATAATTCCAGATAAGAAGTGGTAGGTCAAATTGAATATCAGCTATGCACATTACCTTCCCTTAATTGACTGGCAGATATGTATAAATCAATAATGATATATTATAATATTGCCCACTCGGGCTGCACAAGTGTCCATTTTGCATTTGAGGTTTTGTATTTTTTGGTTGCACGTAATTATGGCCCCACATCCAACCTTAACAAGAAAGGAAAACACTAATCTTAACATCAAAGAAAACATGAATTGGTCGTGCTAAGTTGGTTGAAAATTCACTTTAAATCTAACGAGAAAAATTATAATTGTTAGCTATCTTTTTTTTATATTATGCAAAATATTGTATTGTTTGTAATCCTTTTTTGTATAGTGAAAAAAGTACCAATTTTTGCTCTGTAAACTATACCCAACTCAGAAGTATTGATGAGTCGAATCACATAGATATTAGTATTCATTTTATTTTCTGCATTTA
>MKEJ01051591.1:0-14027 GCA_001753735.1 Embelia ribes | reverse complement strand
TTTTCAATACTTCAATGCCGTGGCCCACTGCATTTATTTTGATTTAATTCAATAAATTGGCAAAATATTATTTTGGTAAAGTGAACATAAACAAGTGCTGATTTTTCGTCGGAGAATTTAAACACATAGTTAAATAAAATTAATGATGAGTAGTAAGTTGTAAACAATTTATCATTCATGATTTGAACACTGCCTTGGCCTGAAGATAGCTCGAAGAGGATACTTACAAAAAATACCACGCCTATTTACCATCACTTTTTAAAATTAAGATTATTTAAAATTTTCAAAATATAAATAATGGGATAGAAAAAGGGTAAACTAAGAAAAAAATTAACAAGAGAGAAAATTATAATAACGATCCCGTAATTTTGTCCAAATTTCATTGGTTCCCAAACTCGGTAATAGTTTTAAAGTTTCAAGTGACACAATTGAACCTTATTTGATGCAAATTTTTTTGAAGGATAAAAAAATAATCTCAAATGATTCAATTGATCATTATGTAATTTATATATGGATAATTAACCTATTTACAATGATTTAGGTTGATATGATCCCCTACTTTAAGCAGTTTAGGATTTTCAAATATTAATTTCTTAAAATTTTGGAGATCAAATCTGTCACTTTTTCAAATCTTAGGATTGTTATTGTTACAACTGAAATTAAGGAAACCAAATAGAATTTCGGTAGAAACTATGGGTACCATTAGTTTAGTTCATCATAAATAGGATGCACTAGCAAGATAATTGAATAGTTTGATTTTGAACAATATTTTATGTAAAACTATAACGTCATTTTATAAAGACTTTGAAATATTAATGGACAGTCTTTACGCTATCCATTTGCTATGATTAATGTACAAAATTCAAATTGAGTGGAGATTTTACTATTTTCATGACCAAAATAGTACACAAAAATGCTTACACTATAAAAACTAATTTATTTTATTTTGTCTTTAGTGAAGAGAACAATATTATTACTTAGGGTGCTTTCTCCATGAATAAAATTTAATTATTTACCCCATCCACAAATAATAATTTTATTTAATTTGGCACACTTTTTTTTTTTTTAATGTAAAATCAAAACGTGGCTTTATATTCCAGTATTTTAATATGAATTATTAAATTTATTGGTAAAATGCTACATTTAACTATATCACATAATTTGACTCGCACCAAAATTTGTTTTTAGTGACTACAATTCTACAAGGGTCAATATTGGTAAAAAAAAAATGCCACATTTTACTGTATCAAAAAAGAGGCATGGACAATTATTTTTTGATATTAAAAAGTGGAAACTGAATTATTCTTTGGCAACATAGTGAGTATCTAATTACTATTGAACATTTATTTGTGAGAGTAATTGATTATTAGTGATGAAAAATGTGATTAACAAAGAATTAAATGTGCTAAGTGGTATGGATTAGTGGGAAGAGGTGGCAGATAGGGAATCTGTTCTGTACCACATTGAACCCGGTCTCCTTGCCCATCTCTCTCTCTCAATCTCTCTCGTCTCTCTCTCCCTATAGCTTCAATCACACCACACTCACACAACACCCAATGCAGAAAAACCCACTCTTTTGCTAACCCATAAATTAATTATTCTCTTTCTCTCAGCATCAATTAGTTTGTGGTGCAAAAAGATTATCCCTTTCTTTGTCTAGATCATCATAATCGGCCATTTTCAGGTAATTATTCCGATTGAATTGCTACCCATGTTGTTAAATTACTTGTTTTGCCATTTTGTTATCTGGGTTTTGTTAATTATTCTCTTTTTCTATAGCATCAATTATTTGGAGGTGAAAAAAATGGGCCATATCGGGTAGTTATTCCGATTAAATTGCTACCCATCTTGTTTTTATCCATTTTGTGATCTGAGTTTTGTTTTGATTTTTCTCTAATGGTTTGTAGGATCTGATAAGAACTTTCTTAGACTAGAGCATCAAATTCGGCCATTTTTGGGTAATTATTCGGATTACATTTTCTACTCGTCCTGTTAATTTACTTATTTGTTCATTTCATGATCTGGGTTTTGTTTTGATTATTCTTTAATTGTTTGTAGGATCTGATAAGAAGTCCGGATTAGGGGATAATTGAATTTGTCGAATTTTAAATTTTATGGTATCTGATTTTGGATCTTGAACTTGCCTTTTTTTCTGTTTTTAGTTAGTCAGATATACATCTATGGGCATGTTGTGAGAATTTAAGAATCTGAGATGATGTTTTGTTACTTTTGTTTGTGAATATTGTCAAATATTGTTTTTTTGCCCCGTTAACCTTGTTTTTTTTTACGTCCGCGTCATTTTATTTGATTCAATGTTACCTTATTCTCCAATGACCCCCTCGTATTGTGTTCCGGTTCTCACATACCGGAAACTGGTAATTTAGTGTCCCCATACTCTGTTTTTGGCATACATAATTTGTTTCGGCCATGAACAAAGAAAATCAACAAATACAAAGAGAAGAGCAAGAGTAAAATGAATGGGATTTCTAAACAGATCTATGGTATAGTAGACGAGAAGTTGTTATCAAATATATGATTATGGGAAAGAAGGATATTACTTTCATATTACATTAAGGTAAACCCATTAGCCTACTCCCGGCTTACAGCGTAATCGCAGGACTAACATTCCTTGTCACCGTATCCATCCTGCGAATTTCTATTCTTATTTTAGCCTTAGTTTAAATAAGTTTTCCACCTACAAAGCAGTTTTAGTATAACTGTATAAGGCCATTATTAACTACTAGAAGTTACCTATGGACAAAATTTTTGTAATTTAGTTTCAAATTGAGGATATGCTTGCTGAAAAACCTGAGGTTGATTAGTATCCATGCTAAATTTGGCTATTTAACACTAAAATCACTAAGGTTTACCACAAAATTTTCAGCATTGATTTGTGTTGAGAATGCTCGGGAATTTTACACGATGAGAGTGGCCCTCGCACGCGCACATAAGAGTCTAATATACACCTTTGTAACTCATACCCACCTGAAAAGGCTAAGTGCATTAGGTAGTGAGCCAATTAGTCTATATTAAGTCTCTTTCTCTTTGATTTCAATCCGATCACTGATCCCAACAGGAAAGCTTTAGTGATTTGCTTTTGGTGTCCTTATTATTAAACACTTTCTTAAAGTGGATTGAAGAATTAGTTTTCTCTTAGTCCAATTTTTCTTCATCATGGGAATTGAGTGGGTGACGAATTTGAAACCTAGACTCTTCCACGAGCTCAACACCTATAGCGAATGCATAATAACCTTCAATTGACTTCTGCTTATATTTTACAGGTGAACTTTTCTGTGTACCTATTTGCAATTTTTTTAAGCAAAAAAGGATTTAAGTCTGGTTTCATTTCAATCACCGGAAAATGCTGGGAGGTGACAATGGTAATCCCATCTTCGTTGAAGACAATCAAATGCAGTATCATCTTAATGCTGTGAATCAGCTTCAGTTATTTGGGAATTGTAAGATCTCTGTTAACAGCTAGATGTTAAAAATCATTAGTTTCTTTGTTTTCTTTCTATAAAACTATTGATCTTTACTTGATGGCGTAATCTCAGTATGCCTCCTCCTCTGCGCTTTGTTTAAAGCCAATTTGACTGGCCTTTAATATTTGTTCACGAGGTTACCATTATAAGACTTTTTCAAAAAATAGCTTATACATCCCCCTTTTTGGTATATGATGAGAACCCTTTCATGATAGGGCTGATATAGTGAGTTCTATTATTCCGTTTTGTTATGCATATGTGATGACATTGTCTATAAGCATTTTGTTCTTCCGATGGGGGAAATGTTTCTTTTTTGTTATGTGGATACAGTCTAGTTAATAATCATTGTAGTTGGGTTTATTATGCTTATTAAGGGCCTTCTCTTTTGACTATGGTTCCGAAGTAGCGAACCAAACATGAATGATTCTGTTTATCCTCAGAGACGTCTTTGTCTGCAATGGACCATCGTTATCTTGGCTACCACTGGAACTCAGTTCGGGTTTCTCTTATATAATTATTTTTGTAGTTATGTGCAGTGTCATTCTTGTAGTTTGGTCTAGTTTGACAATATGTTGTGATTATGGGATGTTAAAGGAAATTGTGGAGAAAACATTATCACTTTGAAGTGTGCTTGATCATGTGCATCATATAAATGGACTGATTTTTTATGTATGCTTTTGAATTTTCCTTGCAGTACCAGTAGGGTGTAATGTTGATCCAACAAATTACTTTGGAAATGACCAAAACACCCCTATGCTCCGGCCTAGTAAACGAGGAAGAGAAGCAGAAAACATCTCGGCGCAGCAGAAGCTTCAGAATTCTCTAAGTTACAATGTATGTCTTGATGAAGTGGATCGCTTAGGTGGCTTGCCAAACCAAACCCGTGTATCGACTGGGCTGAAGCTTTCGTATGATGACGACGAACGCAACTCTTCTGTTACTTCTTCCAGTAGCAGTATGATAGCCAAGCCACCATTTATCATGTCTCTCGGTGACAACATCAAGACTGAACTTGATCGGCAAAAAGAAGAACTTGATCAATATATTAAGACTCAGGTATATCTTATATTGGCTTCGTATTGAATTTCTTATGTGAACTATCATCCCCGATAGTTAGCATGCTTATGTTTATGCTCTTCAGCAATGTTGCTTTTTCTAGCTTAATGATTTATGCTAATAATTTGTGGATCATGGGTTTGTTCCGTTGAAAAGAACCTCTGTGGAAACAGTATAAGGTTGTATACACATGACCCTCCCAGATCCCGCAATGCGGAAGTTTTGTACATTGGGCCGTCTATATATATATGTTTATATGACTTATCATCCATGATGAAATCATTGGCATGTCTGTTCCAAAAAATATATTCTACGTGTTAAATTTTTATGTAAACCATCATCCATGGTGAACTAAATAGGGGATTTGAGATTCTGCTTTTCATCATTGCCTCTTTCTTCTATTTCAAAATATACGCTTGACATGAACTTTTATGTGAGCAATCATCCATAAATGAAATACTTATCATGATTGAACTTCTGCTTTTATGTATTATTTCAAAATATATACTCTAAATTTATCATAAGGTCATGCATGGGTTTGCTGTGCTTTTTCATCCAACTCTATTGTCCTTTTTTGTTGAAACAGGAACAAGTTCTAGCAAAGGGGATGAGGGAAATAACGCAAAGACAAATGGCACGTTTTCTCAGTGCCGTTGAGAAGGGCGTAAACAAGAAGCTACAAGAGAAAGATCTCGAAATAGAAAACATAAAGCGGAAAAATATTGAACTCGGGAACAAAATTCAACAGGCCGTAACAGACGCTCAGTGGTGGCACAGCAAGGCAAAGTACAATGAGTCGAGGATTAGTATCCTGAAAAACCATCTCCAGCAGGCTATTTCACATGGTGCTGATCAAGGGAAAGAAGGGTTCGGAGATAGCGAAATAGACGATGCTGCCTCATATATTGACCCGAGTAGCTACCTTGGCGTTGTTCCAAACGGAACTGGTAAAAAAGCTTCGGCAAATCAAAGTATGGTATGTAAGGCTTGCAAGTGTAAGGAGGTGTCGGTGTTACTGATGCCTTGTCGGCACTTGTGTTTGTGCAAGGAGTGCGATGGGCAGATGCTGATTTGCCCGGTTTGCCACGTTGGAAAAACGGCAAGCGTCCAAGTGTACTTCCCATGAAGAATTTATGATTTGAAAAACGAATTTCTTATTTATGTCCCGTTTTGGGGGAAATAAGGAAAGGAAGACATTGAATTGTATGTTACAAGTTGCTGATTCTGCTTCTTGATAGTGTTTGTCATAATGTTGAAACACATTTGTGAAAAGAGTTCTATACAATGGTGGCTTTTGGTATATGGTTGTTTGTTGGGATTTCTGAGGCACAATATGCCAATAAGCTAACTTTTAAACAAACCAACTAACTTATTTCTAACTAAGAAAGAAATTAGATACATCGAGTTTAAAGCTTCCAACGTATTTAGGCCAAAACAATATATAAGCTCTAATTTAAAAGTTAAACAGTGAAATGATACGTAGCTTTTAAGTAATAAAGCTGATAAATTGTAGTTTATAGGATGTGCTTGCTTGTTCTGATTACATGTTCTGCAGAGCAAATCGGACTAGTTACTGTTCAAAAACTAAGTTGAAAAATTCTTTTCATAGTTGGAATATAAATCATCTATCCTGTTTCATCAGAGATATGACAATCTCTAAGATCCGAAAGTAGTCGAAAAATAAAGACGAATGCTCTCCCTCGAGCCCGTCTCTGCTCACCCGATTCCCCCCAGCAAGGTTATTACACGGACTCCCACCGATGACAAGATCAAAACCACCTCACTCGTCCGTGTATTCCTCCAACTTATCAAACGTAACTTCTTTTACATCTGAAATGTGGATTAGATTTCCCGTTTGGTTCGTTTGCTCCCACCAGCTCCGGAGAATTGTTTTGCAGGATTCTGGTTTCTCAACCGACACTACATTCTTCATACGTACTCCTATAGCCGATGTAGAGCAACCTCAGCTCCACCTATCCCCGAGAAGAGAGACAGAACATTGATGCCCAACGGAAACAACACTTTCAGGACCGAGAGATGATATGCCACTGTATTCACCTGTAACCATTTTGTAATCGGGTTTAAGCAAATTTATATCATGTGATGGAATGTTTTTGTAGTGTAAATTTTTATATTCAGAGTACTAAGGCACGTTCTTATTGAAATGGAATGGGTACAGGAAATTGATTTAGGAAGTCGGACGTGAAAAATAAAAAGGCCCCTTGTCAGCCTTAGAAGAGGCCACTTGTTAAGGGCATGGGGCAACCTGTTAACACCCATTTTTCCTTATTCCCCTCCTCTCTATCTTGCGCGTGCAAAACACTGCGTACACCCCCCCTTTCTCTGTGCATAGCACACATACATTGCCTCTCTCACACCAAAAAAACGGTGGCGATCATGGTTACCATTGTGATTGTCTCACCACTTTCTTAAACTAAACCCTAAAATGAACTCTCTCTCATTTTTATCGTATCTCCTCCTCCTCGTTTCAAAACCTTAAAACTGTATGGGTTGGTGATTGTGGTGGCTAAATTGTAACAATAAGGTATATTTATCTTGATTTTGTCCTCCATTTTTAATTTATATGCTTTAGATTAAAATCTGTTAAGTTTTAGGGTTTCTGCTAACATCCTATATAATCCTCTATATATTTAGGTATCTAGGTTTTATCCCTATGGTCTTTTTGGGAAGAAATTAAAATTCCCAAATTTTAGAGTTTCTTACTTTTTAGGGATTAAATTCAAATTCTAATTTCTATTACATGAGGAAAAATTAATTTTAAAATTTCTGTGGAGATTCTTATACAATACTCTTGTATAAAGTAATCCAATTATGTAGATAAGTTATAGGTTTTTAGGGTTTAAATAAGTTCTAGGTTTTGTGTACTCGTAATGGTATGTTTTCTAGATACTTTGTGTGCTTGTGTAATCATGCTTTTCTATACGTTGTTTTTCAATTTAAAGTTTTTTTGGAATTAAATTAAAGCCCCAAATTGTGGGGTTTTTTAATTTTTACGAAGTTTTGTCAATATGTTTAATATAATTTACAAGAAATCTATTTATTGAGTATTTTTGTCATTAGCATGAAAATGTTGAAATGTGACATAATCTAGATTTTAATGATAGATTAAAATGTAATTTCAAATTCAAATGCAGATCGTCAAAACTAAAGCACCTAGATTAAAAAATCATTTGACGAAGCCGCCCAATTCTTGGATGAATTACTAGTAAGCAACATATATATTTCTTGTATAGTATTTGTGTATTTTGGGTATATGTTATGATAAGTCTTAATTTCCATGATATGTTATATGCAATATAAGTAAATGCAAAGGACACAAAAAAGGGAAAGAGTGTCCTGAAAATCCCAACGAGACAATATAAAATGTGTCTCCCGTAGTTATTATGCTTTGTTGTTAATTAATATATTAACGATAAAACTAATTTTTATTTACTTGCAGCTAGTAAAAAAAAATTAGTGATACTTGGAAGAATCTCAGTGAAAAAGAGAAGCAACCGTTCGAAGGGAGGGCAAAGAAAGAACGAAGAAAATACGGGGAGAAAGCGAAAGAGAAAAAGAAAGAGAGAAAGAGAAAGAGAAAGAGAAAGAGAATGTTATAACACATTGTTCTAAATTAGCAATCATAAAATACTTTCGTATCATGCATTATACTAACTAATATGTGGAAATTTGATTTTTTTTTTTTTTTGAAATGCAGGAGAAGATCATAACTTCTCACTGAAACCCATAGCTAATATAATCTCCAGTTTGGAACCATGCCAAAAAGAGGAGATGAAATATATTGGTTTAGGTGGTTTGTTGCATCTAAATATATTAAACATTCCTTGTAGTATGTATACGTGGCTGACTGAGCATTATGATATTAGCAGTCGGCGTCTAAAAATTCACAGTGTGGAGCTGAAGATAACATCTGTTCACATAGAGTGTATTTTGGGGATTTTGGGAAGCGGGCTGCTGTTGTCTACCAAAGGGAAGCAGATTTATCAGAGCTAGTGAAGAAGTGTTTTGGTGATATTAAGGGTGAGATAATTTCATTAAAAAGACTAGAGGAGGATTTAAAAATGTTGAAAACTGGTGGTGAAGTTTGGCTGTTTGTGCTAGGGTATATATTATGCCCAAATACAAGCCTAAGTGTTAATTTAGGGTTTTTGCATTACTTGAGTGAATGTGGTAAGATTTGATTAATTTGGACGAGGTATGTGTTGAGTTTTTGATTGGCGGGATTATTAAATTTAAGTAAGGGCAAGCGACTATACCAGGATGTATTCTTTTTCTTATGGTAAAAAATTTACCATTACCTACCCTAATATTAATTTTAGTTTTGGTTTTATTTGTTTTTATATTTAACATTTGAAGTTATTTATACCATTTTTGTTTTGTTTTGAAACAATTTAGCCGTTTTAATTTCACTATGTCGTGCCATCGGACGAATACGATCATATGTAGTCGAGTGGATTGACACGTGTCCTTACAGAATGGGATGAAGACAAGGTGAAGCAGTGGATGAAGTGCTGGGATAAAATAAAGTTGGATTCAGCTGAACAATTGGTAATATTATCTCTCCCTACTCTAAAAAGAGGATTCCCTTACCGAAAAGAGGATTCCTTTTGCCCTTTACATTTGCTGTCATTACTTATTGAAAGTTTATTTTTCTCTTTTTCCTGTGTATATTAATGTATGTGAATCATGAAATATGTATCTTAAAAGTAACTAACTTGCTTGTTTACTTGTTATTGTAGGGAACTCCATTGCAAGTCTCAATTGATTTTGAAGGTTGGAAATCAGATTCAAAAAGTAAGGAAAATGAGGAATTTAAAGCCTTGGAGATGTTAGCGGTTGAGAACGAGGTGAAAGCAAATACGGTAGCTATAAATCAATTGATCAGTGAAATAAGAAGAGGTAGAGGTAACGAATGCAGAAGAAAGTTGAGAATGGATGTTAGGGAGGAAAGTGAGCAAGATAAGTTGTATGAAGAGGCAAAGGATGGACCTGGGAGTCTTGAAAAGGATGAGGAGATTAGTAGGAAAGAGGATGAGGAGGCAAAGGATGGATTCGAGAGTTTTGAAAGGGATGGGGAGACTAGTGGGGAAAGGGATGAGGAGTCAAGGATGGATTCGAGAGTTTTAAAATTGATAAGGAGACCAGTGGGGAAAGGGACGAGGAGTCAAGAGAGGGAAAGGGAGAAAAGGAAAAAATGGAAGTAGACAAGGAAGATGAGGCCGTTGGTGAAGGTATGGCTGGTGGGGACAATAGTAGGGGTAAAAGGGAGGTTGTTCCCCAGTCTATTCATAAGATAAGTTCGGTATATACTCAAAGATATCCTAAAATGGGCATTGAAGAGGGCTTGATGCCAAATAAAGACTCTGAGCTGCAGAAAACAATACGTACACATCAAATGAGTAAGAGGAGTTTGCGGAAGGAAAGCATTTATACTCGTAGTCCGTACACTTATGAGGTGAAGTAATTCAATAATACTTCAATTATATTATTTAAAGTTAAAAATTTAATAATGTCGGTACTACTTACTTATTATACAGTGGCATTTACTTTGTTCTCTTATTTATACGAGCAATTGAAAAGCCAACAATGATATACATCCTACTTGTATTATTTGTCTTCTTCTTGTTGTTCTTCACTTATGTTGTGAAATTACTTGTATGTTTATATTATGTAGGGGAAGAGGAAAATAGAGGACAAAAAGCGGAAGTTCTGTAATATACCTGAGAGGATAGCTAAGGTATGTTGTGCTATACTAAAAAGAAGCTGGACATTTAATTATTCTGCATGTATCATCTTTACAGGCTGTTGGGATTGAAAATATTACAGCCCAAGACATGGTTTATAACTACTTGGTGAATGAGACACTGCCATTGAGGTATGGCTTATAATTCTTGAGTTTGTTTTGTGTGGACATATATATTTATTTCCTCAACTGTTATTTTGTTTGGAAATATAACAATATTGTTGTTATTGTTTGATTGTTTGTTATTTTCAGCGAGTCGCTTGTGGTTATTGGCAACCGCCACATATGCCGCCATAATATATTTAGTTTGAAAAATGGTAGGGTGGTAAACACGACAGTGATTTCAACCTTGTGTAATAAGCTAACAGCGGCTAACAAGAAGACGTACGATGAGCAAACAACTCTATATGTTCCCCTATTTGTTGCGGTAATTTGCTTATTTTTTTGCAATCCAATGCTTGACATTCTAACAAGTTGACTTTCTCAAGTAAGCCTTTACGCAATATAATGGAAGTAAGACTCACATAGTCAATCTTTTATCCGGATTACGTAAAAAGTTTCCGAAGGTTCCGAGACAACAAAACGGTGTTGACTATGGGGCATATGTAGTGAAACACATGATAAATGGGAATTGTGAACCACCTTTCCAATTTGAGGTATTTTTCAAAATTTGATAGAAGATTGACATTTATTTACGATTGCACAAGTTTTCAAAAAATAATGTACTAATTGCATATTATTTTTTGTAATTTGGACAATCTGAGAAAAGGGATTTAAGACTGTCGCTATTCTATGATGAAGATAACAAGGTGTTTCATAAAGTATTTGACAGAATCGATGGTGTTTCTCTAAGTCGTGGAACAGATATGTAGGTGTAGATGGTGGAAGTTTTTGAAGGCAAAAATTGTAATGAACAAGTTTTTTAGGCTAACATGTAATATGTTTGATCTGTTATGATTATTTTTGTAGCCGTGGAACAAATTGTATATGGCTAACCAATTGTATTATGGATGTTGAATGGTTGTTGGCTGAATGGATGGATGTTGAACAGTTAGTTTGAATGGAAGTTGACAGAACCAATTGTATTATGGCAAGTTATTTTTGTAATGAACAAGTAAATTTTAGTTGGCGTTAACAAATGTTCTATATTGGATTCATCTACCAGCATGCTTGGGTTGGTAGTATACAAAATGAATGAGTTGCCTGGGTAGGTGAATGATTATAAATGTGATAAGAGTTCATTAATTTGTGTGGCTCATTTCACAGTAAAGTTGCCTCATTTCACAATACATTTCACCACAACTGCTTCTTTAGGAGATAGAGCCCATTTCAACCATTCTACGAGCACAATACCCCTTGAAATTTGCTTAAAGTGTCAAGTAAGTGTAGTATGAACTCATCGTCAGGCCACACGGAAATCTGGTAAAGGTATTAGTCAAAGGTTCAACAATTCTCAGGTGGTTATGAACTTGGATGACGTCTTTTCGGTCGATCATAACTCACATGTGCCAAAGAATGATAACGTTTTTGAGGTTCATCCTGACTCAAATATCAGTGATGATGATGTTGTCATGATGGAAACAAACCCATTAGCCCCTACTACAATTCGCAATATGGAGTTCGAAAGTGAGGAAGATTCGGATGAGTTCTACAGGAATTATGCAAAGGCAAAGGGTTTCCGTATTATGAAAGATGAAGTGTATGTTGTTGCCGGAACAGTGTTGTACACGACACTATGCGATAGTGCCTTGTACGGCTAAATTTGTAGTGAATAATGCTATAACAGAAAAAAAGTTCGTGTCATAAAATTTGAATATTACCACAACCATCGAATGAATTAAGCATTTTCATATATTTTTTATGTGTTCTTTGTTATATGGTGTTTGAGTAGTTCCTTGTTATATGTGTGTTATGTTTTGTGGAGACTTATGTGTTCCTTGTTAGATGTTTTCCCAATTAATATTAAAGTTATCATTTATAAAATTATGTGTTTAGCCAAAGTTTATGTTCAAATAACAAATAGAAGTGATGGTAGTTAATGGGAATGGATTGTTTGGTTAGTTTAGTTGGTTTTCAAAGGAAAATGAAGAAGGTTGGGTTGCAATGGGATGGGATGACTGCAACGAAATTTTCAATCTTAAAAGATGTCAAGTAAACCTCATATCACAATATTTAATCCTTTGGGCAGAGTGATCTTGGTGGTAATGAATAGTTAGGATGGTTGGTGAGGTTTAAATATGTCAAAGTACACCATTGTTGTGAGAAGAATCGAAAAAATGTGAGTTGACTTCAACGTGATCCCCATCCCCGATAGTACTTGGTATGCAATTAATTTTTAGGATGGTTGGTGAGGTAGTAGTATGTCAAAGTACATCCTTAAGTCATATACATTTAACCCTAGAAGACAATATATAATTCCCCAACAACAGTGATCCGATAAGCATTATTTGCCAAAATACTTGGTTTATTTAAAGAATGGCAAGTGAGTGTAGCGTAAACTCCCCAGATACCAAGCAGGTTAAGAATTATGGCGAAGGTACTAGCCGAAGGCCAAACAATTCTCGAGTGGTCATTAACTTGGATGACGTTTTATCGGTTGATCATGACTCAAATGTGCAGAACAATGATATCAATATGTTGGATTACAAGGACGTTAGTGGAAACGACATGGCTATGGATGGGAAGCCATTAAACCCTGTTAACATTTACAACAAAGAGTTCCCATGCGAGGATGAAACCGATTGGTTTTATAGGAAGAAAGCAAAGGCAAGGGGTTTCCGCATTGTAAAGGATGAAGTGTATGTCAACCTTCGAAGAGTGCTATATAAAGCTTGGTGTTATACATGATACTATGCGGGCGAGGGTTGTAAGGCCCACTTTGCAGTAAAGAATGGTATTGTTGGTGACAAGTTCTATGTGGTTCAATTTGATGATGACCACAATCATCCAATGCATAAAGAAGCTCCATAGTAAAATTAGTGTTGTAGTTGTGTATCCTAGCTAGATAGTGTTAGCATATAAATCCTTCTTTTGTATTCTAAATCCTATGATGTTAGATGTTCTTAGAATTGTAGTTCTAAATCCTATTGTCTTTTATGATATTATGTTTGTGTTTGTAAAATTGAAGTTGTCCACAATATTAACTTTGTTGCTTACATTTTCATACTTATATTCCATTTACAAGTAATTATACTTTTGATTAACGTAACAATAATTCACCCCTTGAAAGGATGTATACCTTGTCATTATTAGTAATTCAACCCTTGCAACAAGTAATTTTCAGAATAATATGGATAGCCTATAATGAGTACTTAATATAAATTGTCTATAGTGTAATAGTTGGTTTGCAATGAATTTTTAGGATATTTTGGATGATATATATAACTTAGGAAGGTTGGCTTGCATTTAAAAATTATCCGTAACAGTAATTCAACCCTTGAAACGATCTATTTTATGTCATTCGTAGTAATTCAACCCTTGCCACAAGTAATTTTGAAAATAGTATTGATAGCCTATAATAAGTACTTAATATAGATTGTCTATAGGTAATAGTTGATTTGCAATGAATTTTAAGGATATTTTGGATGATTTATATAACTTAGATAGGAAGGTTATCTTGCATTTAAAATTTGCCTGCAACAGTAATTTAGAACGTGAAATTGTGCAATTATTATGTCACAATGTAGTAATTGTGTCTTCTTTTGAAAGTAAATTTGCAATGAATT
>MKEJ01051586.1:0-20911 GCA_001753735.1 Embelia ribes | reverse complement strand
AATTCAATTATAGTAATATTTTTTAATATTAAAAGAAGGTTCATAATTTGAGGTGGGATCCTTCTTCGAAGCTCCCAATTATGCTTATATACACATGAAGCAATCATTCATGCATAGCACTGATAAACATAAAGATAGAAAAATGATAGCAAGTTTTAAAATTGCTCCATCTTATTTTAATAATTTTATATTTATTTTAATTCATTCTAATATATAGTCTAATATCTATTTTAAAAAAATAGTTGAAAAATTACTTTACTAAAATGACTTTATTTATTATATTTATTCAATTATTCCATTTATTATGAATTGCACAATATAGATAGCATTAATAGGAGGTATGTTAGGAAAGAAATTAAAAATACATGGATTTTTGCAATATTAATTAAGATTTATGCAATATTAATTAATATTTCTTAATACTTGTGAAAAAGTGTACCTATTAAATTGGGACAAAATGGTTAGAATTTTGCGCAAAAAAGTGAAAAAATAAAATTCTAGCTATTTCTCTTCTAACTTGACTATGTAAAAGAAGAAACGCATACACAATCATATATCTAGCTATTCTTTAAAAAGTACGAACTGATTAAAGTGTTTTATATATTTTTCGTTCCAAGAACGTCCTTTGTCTTGTAGCTTTATAATAACAGTCATCATATCAAAAATTGTAATTTAATTAATATTAACTTGCATATTTTTTATATTAAATGATAATATTATATCTTTACCAATTTAAGTTGATTATCTAACCAATTAACACCAATGAATAAATAGATTACAATAATACGGAGCCTATTTTTAAAAAATAATATATACCTTTAGAGATTTAAGTTAATAATTGTTAAATTAATTTATATAAATTAGTTGTTATCACATCTTCAAATAAAAACTAAACTATTGTTGTAATCCCACTCAATTAAGAAGAGACACATCACACGATGTTAATCGATTATTTGATCTTAATATAATTTGTGTAAATACACCTGATATTTAATTTACATATATTTTAATTTAATATTTAAATTTGTACTGTACTAGTAAGCTAGGGACAGACCCATGTGCTTAAAATATGGCCCACTTTTGTCAAAGTTGTTGCAAAAATTTGCAGTTAAATTAGGGGCGCGGGTTTGCTGCTGCCAAAAAGCAGCTGCAGTATTTTGCAGCTCAATTTCGAGCCACAAGATCTTGATCCAATGGTTCAGAATTTTTTATAATATTATTTATTTATTTATTATAAAAAAATTTGGACTATTAGATCAAGATCCTGCAGCTCGAAATTGAGCTACAGGATGCTGCAGCTGCTTTTTGTCAGCAGCAAACCCAGAGCCTTAAATTAGTGGAGGAATAGTCCACATGTCACACTACTCTAGACAATGCGGTGAGTTTAGAAATGGAATGGTAATCAATGGTGTCTCACACTACTTTTCAAGAGGATAAGAATTAATATATTTTTTTCAGTCATAAAAATAAAAATTTAATTAAAAAATTTTGGAGATAGTTTTTTAAATTTAGTTATAAATTTTTTTTTTTGTGATTAAAAAAAAACACTTCATCCTCATACTTCTAAAAGTAATATCAGACACTCTTCACCCTTGTGATTAGTGCCCTAATTATTGAATCCTTTGTGTATAGAGATGTTTGTGCTATCAATTCTCATTTCCGTCATAATTTTTACTCTGCTCACATTATATTTTAAATTATAGAACCGGAATCTCACATTTTCGATTCCAGTTTCACTAATTATCTAATTTTGGACAATATGGTTATGTTATCCTGTCCTTAGAGCTGAAAAATGAGGGCCAATCATATCATACCGATATGTGTAAATGCTTCACGTTAAAGTATTTTCACATATATTAATTTGTTTGGACCTAAAATCCATCATTATATTCAAAGCTAATCTATTGGAGTGATGCTCATCCAATAACAGTAATTATACCATCATAAGTAAGTCGGCACACTTTGTCTCGTTAAATCATAAATAAAAAATATATATATTCTTTCAAAAAGGAGGGGTTAGCATGGGAAAAGCGGGACTCACTTTCGTCTTATCATTGTACGAGCACTTGCAGCAGATTATATAAAATATATCTTTTATCTATTTTAGATATCTAATTTAGATATTCTGTAAAAAAAATGTTTGCAGTAGATTATCTATTTTGATATCTAAAATGGATGGTTATCTAAATTTCAACTTTTTTGGAAGAGAGATATCTAAATTTAACTATACAACTTTTTCTCTCATTTAGTTTACATTTCCTCTTTCTCTCTATTTTCTACCTTTCTCTCGTGTATATATATTATATGTATTATATAGACAATTGTATTTTAGATAATCTGCTGCAGGAAAAATTATATTTTCGATAATCTGCTGCAGGGGTAGTTCAATAGATAATCTGTAAAATAGAAATAATGAATTTCAAGTTATAAAATAAATAATCTATTTAGATAAGTTGGGTCAATGCTCTAACAATTATCGAACATAGAAGATTCCATGCAAACATCACTCCCCTTGGCATTAGA
This sequence comes from Embelia ribes, assembly GCA_001753735.1. Lineage (NCBI taxonomy): Eukaryota > Viridiplantae > Streptophyta > Magnoliopsida > Ericales > Primulaceae > Embelia > Embelia ribes. The sequence continues at coordinate 18,388 of MKEJ01051586.1, read as the reverse complement.
CAGGGGAGGAGCAACAGAAATAACAGAATAAAAATTGAGATCTTAATTTGCCTTATTCCACTCAACCGCACTTTTCGATTTTCTTTCCCAATCTCCCTCCCTCTCTGTCTCTCTTTAGGGCACACTATTAATCCTCTCTCCCTCTCTCTCTGAACACCTACTTCCCTAAATGCCAAATCATTAACACACTGTCTCTCTCTCTCTCTCTCTCTCTCTGTCTCCCCCCGCGTGTGCGTGCGAGTATTTGTTCTCTCTCTCTCTCTCGTATGTATATGATTTATTTCATGTTCTATCTTGCTAACCTCCATTTTTCTTAATATACAGGTTTTTTATGACCAATGGCAACCAAAATTGATCTTCTATTACTCTCGCTCATCGTTGCCTTCGCTTCCAATTTCATATGTAAATATATATATTATATTATACATATATCTCTGAATAGTCTATTATGCACATTCTCTTTTAAGGGAAGTCAATTTTAATCCCTATACATCAAACTCTAAATTGGGGCTCAGATTTGGATAATGTTGCAACACCAGATCCCGTTAACCTGGAAATGGATCAGTGTAGTAAATCCCTTATGTTTTAGGGAAATTGAATAGTATTTAGATACACTGATGGGATGGGAGCGAGTGTTCCATAAAATTTAATCATCTAAAAGAAATTAGTATTGGGGCTCATTTAGGAGCCCTGGATCGCTGTAGTAAACTCCTTACTTTTCAGAAGATTGAATGGTATTTGATATATTGTTGGGGAGTGTGTGGGGCTCATTTACAAGAACTAAATCACTGTAGTAAACCCTTAGTTTTTATAAGATTGGTTATCATTTGATACACCAGTGAGAGTGAGTGTTTCATTAAATTTAATATCTAAAATTTATTTTAGGGGCTTATTAGGAGCACTGATTTGAGTTCCCTAAGACCCCAGAACAATAATAGTCCAACAGTCTTGAAGAGTTTCGTTTGAACTTTTATTTCATTCACTATCTTTGAGTCCCGTAATTGTAATATTTGCTATGCTTCAATCTTTTATTTTACAAAATTCGTCTCTCTCATAGAAAATCATGATATTTTTTACAAGGAACGGCAAGTAATAGTATAGGGAATGTTAAAATAGTCCTTATCTGAATTTCTGAAAGATTGGTTAGGAAGGTTAGGCAGAGCTAGAGATTTTGTTATAATTCATGGTGGAGATTGACCTATAATTTATTCAGACATCAACAGTTTTCTATGACGTATGGGTCAGGTTGTTACTGTCAATTTTAAATGCCAACGACTGGGTATAATGACGATAAATAGTTTGTATAATAAATGAGTAACTAAATTATTTGTTTTCTTTCAAATGTCTCCAAGCCTCTCGCACAATCTTGGTGTATATCGACAAGCAAGTTCTGTAATCCACTCTGATGTGATAGATAGTTCAAGAGTGTGGACATACGCTCATGTAATGTTTAATAATATCTTTTTAAGTTGGTTATATTACGATTTACTAAATCACTATTTTCCTACTCTTTTTCATCCTCTGCAGATCGATGCAATGCTTTAACTGGTTCCGGTAAGGAGGTACTGATCTTTGTTTCTTTAGCACTTTTGATCCGTTTATTTATTTATTTATTCATGAAGGGAAATACATAAAATACCAGATAGAGATATGTGGAATTGCCGACATTGCATAACATTAAAAAACCATCTACAACTTTTCTTGACAGATGCATGTTTTATTTATGAGGGGTGTAAAGGTTATTAACCTGTTATTATTCCCCACCTGCAAATTACTTGTAGTCTTAACTCAAAGCATATTATTTTGTTTGGCAACTATTAGTCTGATTTTTTTGATCCAAAATTGTTCATTCCCTGGAAAACTTCTGGGCTGACAATTATTTTGAGACCAGAGAATAATGTCACTTTTCTCGAGATTTAACTGGAAGTGATTATGATTTTGTGTTCCCTCTTTTAAATCACTTTTTATGATTGCAAAAATTGGCGATTTGGCTTTTAACTTTATTAACACATTTTGTCTTCTTCCATGTTTGTTTTTAAAGCCTAACCAAACAGCTGGGAATATCAACCTAGGGACTTTCAGAGGCGGATATTATGGCTTATCTGGTGGTAATTGTGTTCCTGTTCTTTGTTCTTAGTTTGGTTAGCCTATGTAATCCTTATGAATGGAACAACCAAACCATTTGCTATTGCAGATTATCATTCCGATTTTGTCGATACTTTTGGACAGCTAGCCCGAAGGGTAATGTATATTGTTTGAGTGCATTATGTGCTGTGTAATGTGTTATTAGTTCCTCTCTATTGTTAGTATTCAACCTTTTTACAGCAATTAAGAGAGGATATACATGAAAGGAAAGCAGCTGAGGTGGTAAAACGAGACAATGAAGTGATTGTGAAGCTTGAGAATGCACCCATCAAGCGGAGCAATTCAGTTGACTCGGCAGTTCTTGGCAAATACAGTGTATGGAGGAAAGAAAATGAGAATGTAAATGCTGATTCAACTGTTCGCTTGATGCGAGATCAACTGATTATGGCAAGGGCCTTTGTAAGCATTGCTAATACAAAGAACAGGAACGACTTGGCACAAGAACTACAGAGTCGAATCAAAGAAGAACAACGTGCTCTAGGGGAAGCCACTGCAGATGCTGATCTGCCTCGCAGGTAGAGTAAGCCCCTTTTACATGGTATTTTACTTCATTAATTGTCTATTGCTGTCAATTGAATTTTTGTGCTGCTTTTCAATGTAATTTATTGGTGAAAGATGCATTCCATTTGGGTGTTCAGTTGTATCTTTTAAATACATTTTTTTTGCATGATTAAAAATTTCACTTGTAAGTACTTTTAAGTGTGTTTGGTAAGTAGCGTGATGTAGGATGACTTAGAGGAAATACAAGAACAATGTAAAACAAATAAAGAACAAAGAAATTCTAATACTCTTTTCCAAACTCTCAATCTTTATTCATAAACCACACAGATAGAAAACAACTAAAGAGGTCTTATATATAGGCCTTAGGAAAATAACCTAATGGACTTGGCCCAAACAAACTAGGAAATAATGAAAATAATGAACGAAATAATTAATTAACCAAGTCATTAAAATAACTAAACAAAACAATAAACTAAATAAATCTCTTCTAATGCTGCATCATTCTCTCCTGGTTGAAAAAGGTTTGATCCAAATGTTAATTGTAGGCGGGCGACTAGTGATGGCAATGACATTCTTCATCAGTCATCTTAAGTAGTCTCAGGTTCCTCCACGGGATCAACAACACCTGGATCTTCATCATTGTCTACAACTTTCCCTTACTACTTCCTGTCCAGCATAACACGCTCTTTCTTTGCTATTTCTTGATATGAGCAATATCTAGCAATATGACCTGTACCCTCACAAACATAACATGCTTTGTCCTTTTATCTAGATGAGCTGACTGATCCTTTCGGCTCCTCCGTGAAAGGGAACTTCTTGTGACTAACCTCTTTTGGCGTCGTTTTGACCACTAGCCATTAATATTTCTCCTTTTGTTTAGCAACCCTCACATAACTATGAGCCAAATCAATTGATGCAAAATCATTGCTCAAAGTTCATATTGAATGTCATCTCGAAGCCTATTAATTTAGTGAGTAATCTTTTGTTGTTCGGACTCTTCAACTCAAATGCGAAGGGATAACTTGTGAAATTTGTGAGCATACTCATCAACAGTGTTATCATCTTGCTTAAAAGTTTGAAGCTTGTAGAATATATCACGTTAAAAATTCAAAGGGATGAACTTAACAGACATTGCATCCTTCATATTCATCCATACACTAATTGGTTCAGGTCCTCTAGAAGAATGTTGTTGGATGAAATCTGCCCACCCAATATTAGCATAACCACGGAGCTTTGTTGCCACGAGAGTAACTCGACGATCATCAGGAACTCCCTTAAAAGAAAGCACATGCTCTACCAAGTTGAGCCACTCAATAAATGTGTCAGGTTCAAATTTACCGTTAGAATATCAATCTTGATTCCATAATTGTGATCTTGTTGGCGAACCTGAGTAGCAGGATTAATTAGATCATGTTGGACAGGAACAAAAGTGGTAGTTTGATTAGTGGCAATAGGAGTGATGGTTGCAATTGCTATTGACGCAACAGATGTCGAGGATGAGGCGGGGGCGAGAGTTGTTAGAAGTGCCATAATCTCATTGAACTTGGACTGCATATTGATCTACATTTAACTCATGGTAGACTGCAGAGTATTCATATCAAACCTCAATCGAGCAACCTCATGACTAGTAGCCACACGATCTTCCTTAAATTTTGCAAATTGGGCCAAAACTTCTTTACTTGCAACCATTTTTTTGTCCTATGGAATATAGAACCAAATTAAGTATTAAATTGCAATGAAAGAAAAAATAGCACCTGATTGATAACTGTGCAAGTTGCAAAGGTAATTAGAAATTATTTTCCAAACTTGAGGGCTATTCTGAAAATAACCAAAATTGCAGGGACCTAACCATAATTATTCCATACCTTAGGGACCAGTTCTGTAATTAACCCAAATTCTCATGTTCGCTTCTAATCTCAGGTCGAAGAGACAAAAATGGAGACGGCGACAATGGTGACTAATGGTGGCTCCGGCGGCAACTGGTGGTGAGTTCAATTGGGTCTGGTAGGTTCAATTGGCTTGCAATTGAATTGTGGGTTTCGATTGAGTGCTGGTGACTGGCTTGGCGATGATTCCGATGAGCAGTGGCGACAAACAAAGGTGGTGGTAGGGTTTTCGGGCACTGGTGGTGGCGGTGGCTAGGGTTTCGCAGAAAACGGAGGCGGCGATGATGGTGGCTATGGTTTGAGGTTATTTAGGTCGTGATTAATTTATTGTTAGCACTGTGTAATGGATCAAGCCAAATTGATATAAGATGGCTTATAGGAAACACAGGAACAATGGAAAACAAATAAAGAATAAAGGAATTCTAATACTCTTCTCCAAACTCTCAATCTTTATTCATAAGTTACATGGATAGAAACCATCTAAAGGATATATATAGGACTGAGGAAAGTAACCTAATGAGCCTAGCCCAAACAAACTAGGAAATAACAATAACATAATAAAGGAAATGAATGATACCAAGTTGTTAAAATAACTAAACTAAACAATAAACTAAATATTCTCTTCTAATGTTGCATCATAGCGTCCAAGCATATCTTTTGGCACCTTAAATGCTAAGACGGACAAATGAAACTTACTTCAAAATAGAAAGTAAGAAATCGTATGTGGTTTTTGGTTTGCCAAGAACCCAATTGTCCTCGGTTATTTCCCATTATTTGGAAGTGTACCCACCATATTTGGTAAATGTTTTGTTCCCACTGATGAACCCTTTTTGTGTCACGCTTCATTTGTTCATCTGAAGATTCTGAACATCTAAATTTTCAAGTCATTTATTTGACCAAGATTTTGTCTCCACAGAGATTGAAACCTAGATCTTCTACTTTTGATTTTACTGAGACAATGATATATTATGTATAGTACGCAGGAGAGAATCAAAACTATGAATCAAGCACTTGCAAAAGCAAAAGATCAACTATATGATTGCAAGTTGATGACGACAAAATTGAGAGCAATGCTTCAATCAGCAGACGAACAGGTTCGTAGCTTGAAAAAGCAAAGCACTTTCCTGAGCCAGTTAGCTGCAAAGACTATACCTAACGGAATACACTGCTTGTCTTTGCGTTTAACCATTGAGTACTACCTTCTCCCTCTAGAGAAAAGGAAGTTCCCCAGGAGAGAGAATCGAGAAAATCCAACACTCTACCATTATGCTCTCTTCTCTGACAATGTTTTGGCTGCATCAGTTGTTGTAAACTCAACCATTATGAATGCCAAGGTAAAGCATTTTCTATACCAGGGTGTTAGATTACAATTTTTATTAGTTTTCCCAATATTTTGGCACACTGTTTTAGGATTAAAAAGAGAAAACTCCGGAAAAAAGAAGCATGATTGACACTTTACAGCTAGGGACTTTGATAAGGATACGGGACATGACAATGTAGAAGGAAAAAAAGATACGGACATTAGAGATGATACAACAGTGTGATACTAATTTTTTTTCACACTATTTATTTAGAGATGGCAATAATATGTCATAGAAGCTCTATTTAGCCAATGCGGAGACATGTATGGGGATAACTGTTCACAAGATAAAATACCCTTTTGCTCTTTGCTGAATCAAAGCTTTTTCAATTTCGTTGATCTCACTTTATATCAAGGTATCGCATAGGCCATGTGGTTTTGAACTTCTGTCATATATTTAGAAGTGTCTGAAAAACTAACTGGGAAGACACAACAAATGGAATGTCGTATACGTACTTTGGAGATTCCGTGTAATATGTGTGCAGTTATCGAGCACGGACACTGCAATCTCTTTGGTGTTCCCGCTTCCAAGGGGCAGATACTACCACATAAGTTGTTTTATATCTTATTTATGTACTTTGCTATGAATTCAAGTTATTTCTGTGACGTGTGACCTGTTTGTGCTGGTATATTCTAATATAAGTAGCCTGTAGTTAGATATTTTGGCAATTAATTGGTGTAGTACACATATAAGTTGATTGATATTTTGGCGTTGGATCCTCAGGCCTTGCTTTTGAAAGTGGCAATTCCAGTATAAACTGAATTTTATAATCCATGTGCTTAAGATCTAGATTAAGAGAAACTCATGATTTTAGTTCAATTATATAGACATTCAACTTAGTTTTAGAAATCACACTACTGGACTGTGCTGCAGGAGCCTGAGAAACATGTATTTCATCTTGTTACGGATAAGCTGAATTTTGGGGCCATGAATATGTGGTTTCTGCTGAATCCTCCAGGGAAAGCCACCATCCATGTTGAAAATGTTGATGAGTTTAAGTGGCTCAACTCATCTTACTGCCCCGTGTTGAGGCAGTTGGAATCAGCTGCAATGAAGGAGTACTATTTTAAGGCTGATCATCCTAATACTGGCTCATCTAATCTCAAGTACAGGAACCCAAAATATCTCTCCATGCTCAACCACCTTAGATTCTATCTTCCACAGGTGACTTTCTTATGTCTAATGATAGTTTAAGGACTACTAACGAGTTTAATAAGGGAACTTGATAAGCCTGCTTAAACTGTGCGCTTTCTGTAGGTTTCAGTGCTTCTTTAATGCTTTGTCTATTGGACAAAGCTGACTTATCAAGTGCCCTTATACCAATTTTTAGAAAAACACAAAATTTAGCTTAAATTTATAATTCCATTTGTGCTATAGTTATGGTAAAATCACAATTTTTTAGTTTATATGATAGAATATTCTGATCTTTGCCTGAGTTACCCTCTATTATTTGCATCTAGTTTAACTTTTTGTCTCTGTAGATTCACTTATATTTGTTTGGCCTAAATGATTTATTAGAATCCACAGATACAATCCATTAGCAAGGTTGCAGACAGAACTGAGACTTTTCTGATCTGAAAACCTATTTTTCTTTTATTGGGAATTGAAACAATTCCGCAGTTTTTATGTTGAAGTATTAATTGAATATTGAAAATAGTGGGGCCAAAATGAAACTCTGTCCTTATTACAGAGACTGTTGAACTGATCAACCCAGAAGATTATCCACGAGTGTTTAACTGAACAAGATATTAGATTTCTGCTTTGGCTTTCTTCTTCTTCTTCTTCTTCTTCTTCTTTTTTTTTTTTTTTGGATTTTTTGGTTTTTTGTTGTTGTTTTTTTTTTTGTTCTTTTTTTTTTTTTTTGGATTTTTTCTATATGATCTGTCTGAATTTGGTTCCCTATTGTGCTAAATCAACAGGTTTATCCGAAGCTAGATAAAATATTGTTTCTTGATGATGACATTGTCGTCCAAAAGGACTTAACTGGATTGTGGTCTGTTGATCTGCATGGAAAAGTAAACGGTGCAGTGGAAACTTGTGGCGAGAGCTTTCATCGTTTCGACAAGTATCTGAACTTTTCGAATCCTCATATCGCGAAGAACTTTGATCCCAATGCTTGTGGTTGGGCATATGGTATGAACATTTTCGATCTTAAGGAATGGAAGAAGAAAGATATTACTGGCATATACCACATGTGGCAGAATATGGTTAGTCCTTCAAAACGTTTCTCATTTCTTTTAAGTCTCTGTGTTTTTCTTGTGGTACATGAACCATTTCTTGTTGATGGGAATTCTCATTTTGGAAACTAGAAAGTTTTGTTCTGGATATGTTTACCAGTTCGATTCATAAATGAATAGGGTGATTAGGATCGTGGTCACTGCTGTCAGATAGACTTCCAAATGCTAGAAGCAGGTTTGTTAATTTTTTATGCTGGGATTTCAAATTTGAAGACTATCTGACGTCCTTAAAGAAATACTTTTTTAATTATCATGGACTGATAAGCAATAAAATAAATTGTGAATATAATTTTTTCTATTGAATCATAAAGTTTTGGAACTCTTTGTAATGATTGATAATCCCTCTGTCCCATTTCAATAGTTTTGTATTTCTTTTTAGTATGTTCCAATATATAGTCTAATTTCTATTTTAGAAAAGTAGTTGAAAAGTCACTTTACTAAAATGCGTTATTTATTGTATTCATTTAGTTACTACATCCATCTTCATGAGTTGTACAAAATGTGTTGCATTAATAAGGAGTATATTAGAAAAGGGAGAAAATATTTTCGATTTCAGCAACATTAATTGATGTTTATTAATCTTTGTGAAAAAAGAAGTGGGACTATTAAAATGGGATGGAGAGAGTACATTTTATTCTCCAAAGCTTGTATGCTCCCCTTAAGCGTCCACTTTGTAAAACGCTTAAGTTGTACTTTACTATAATGTTCACAACCACTAGAAAAATAGCATACTAAAGTAAAACTGATATGTAAAGTAAAAAGAAGACGTGTGATAGAAAACTTCTGTTAGCTGTTGAAGTGTATCACAAATGCAGGGTGTTCCCAGAATCTTGGGCCGTTATCAGATTTACCGAAATTTATGCGTTCTACAATTCCTTGCTCATCTCGATGATAAGAAATTAGTCAGCAATTTCTTTCACATCAATTGAAACTCTTAAGACTTTTTCTCTTCTACTTAACAGAGTGAAAGAGAGAGTTTAATGATCATAATTGTAACAGCTCATGTACTTGATAGATCTGTTGTATTATCTCATTCCTCTACTTCTATGTAGGAATAATTCTGGGGTTTCTCACTAATGATAGTGTAATTAGCAGTGCAGAGTGAAAAAGGGGGACTGACCCTTTGCTATTGTTAAGCAATTTAAGAACTTTAGTTTGTAAAAGAATTTCTTACTGAACTACATAGGTGCCACAACAATTGCCAAAAAGAAAATTATAGCTAGTTAAAATGACTATAGCATCTAACTTTAGTTTCCATCTCTCCGAGAGAGTGTCCTTTGTGGGCACCCCAGGGATTTGACCTGTTATTTTCTTGGAGCTGTGGGAATAGGATCTCATAGCTCCCTGAGGATTAACAAGATGCGTGAAAGCTGGCACGGACATTTGGATACCAAAGCAGCATAAAATTTATAATGAGAAAGAGTAACAATAATAATAGTTATGTATTTATCTTTTACAGGTATGAATTCATTTGCTTGTTTATTTATATTTCCTTGTTCTTTTGCTTTTCAGAATGAAGATAGAGTATTGTGGAAGCTTGGCACTTTACCTCCTGGATTGATGACATTTTATCGGCTGACACACCCTCTCGATAAGTCGTGGCATGTGCTTGGTCTCGGGTATAACCCCAGCGTTACCCAGTCAGCTATTCTAAAAGCAGCCGTTGTTCACTACAATGGGAATATGAAACCGTGGCTGGAGTTGGCTATGAGGAAATATCGCCCTTACTGGACCAAGTATATCAATTTCGATCATCCCTACATCAGTGGTTGCAAAATCAATGAGTAAGCCGAAAATTTGGGTTACAATAAAAATGCTCTTCTTTTTCTATATTAACCTGAAGGAGAGAGATCCGACTTTCGTGCTAATTAGCGAGCTTAATAGATACTTAGATTCAATTCTATTCTTCCTATTTCAAATTTCCCTAGCCAATATGTTTTCTCCGGTTCAAGGAGCTACATTTATAATAGTTTATTCTTTATTCTTTCAGTAACAACTGGCTACGTATTGGGCAAAGTTTTCATTTCTGTTCGATTGGATTGTTTTTGCTGAGACAGTTGAATTAGCTTTTCGTAAGATGTGTAATTTGTGTAATTCGGGTAAATTAGTTTTAATATTCACCGTTTGGTGATCAAGTGAATCCCTTCCCACAGGTATGTACAGTGATTGATTTTCATTTTATTTTATTTTATTATGTTATTTTTTTTTGGTAGGTGCCTGATAGGGGTGGCCATGAACCGAACCGAGCCGAGCTTTGGGGTGCTCGGCGTTTGGCTCTATAAAAAAAATCTCCGGCTCAAGCTCGGCTCGGCTTGACTCATTTGCAATTGAGCCAAAATTGAGCCGAGCTTAAAAAGTTCGCGAGCAGCTCGCAAGCCATTTGATTCCTAACTAATCTGACATCATTTTGAGCTCAAGATTGATTTTTATTTAGATTTTGATCAATTCTTGTGCAAAATATCTTAAACATGTTTAATTCCGAAAGTGTTAAATGTTAATACTATTTTGATAATTTTGAAGTTAATTTTAAATTCGGAATAATTAAAATATTTATGATGATATATTGATAGTAATAATTAATATTGGCAAAATAAATTTTTAATGAGATATTTTAGTATTTATTTTAAGATAAGTTTTATTTACTATATTAATCACCTGAAATATGCTATATATATATATATAACTATATACTGTACTTATTTCGAGCGGCTCGCGAGTCTAACGAGTCGAGTTACTCCATGCTTAAGCTCAACTTGTTAACACTATCAATCTCAAAATTGAGTTTGAGCTCAACTCATTTACTCTCAAGTCGAGCTCAAGCAGCTTGCAAGCAGTTTGGTTCATTGCTTGTCCTAGGGTTACTCGTGCTCTGTATACTAGATCATTTACAAAAAGGGAGGCTTGCCTGGCAGAGGTGTTGGTCAGACTCTGCCTAGTGCATCTTGGCCATTCATTTTTAAATCATCTGACTGATATTAAATGTATGAATTATAAAAAAAATGAAAAAATCTTGTTAACTTTTAGCTTCTGATTTGAAAATGAGAGGACATGCATTTTTATTATATAGAATATAAGGTCACACTTATTCATTAATGGATAATGCTAAGTAATATTACTTGAACCGATTCTCATTAAAATAAAATTACTTTATTGAAATACTAAATTGATTACAAGCTCTTTTGGTACTCAAATCTAGATGACAAACATTAACTCCCATTTCCTCCACATTTTCACCAAAAGTATTAGTCGGAAAAATCTTTGTGAAGGTATCAGCAAAGGTTATTTGCCGAAGCAATATAAGACACCACCGCATCACCGCTTTCCAAGTTATTGCGGTACGTGATATTTATGCTGAACATGGTCGGAATTTTTCTGGATTCCTTAGTTTTAGCAAAAATCACCACCCAATCACCACAATAAAAAAACTAATTGGTAAAATCTAAGATCCAAAAGAAAGTTTGAGTGAAATCACCTTCTTGGATGCCTCAACAACTGCTGCATACTTGCCCTTAATAGTAGAATTAATATCACATGATTGCATAGCACTTTTCAAACTAATAACTCTACCTAAGCGGTGAACACATTTCAATGTTGATTCCCTAGAATACTTTATCTCCTGAATTTGGGAGTGTACCAAAAGTTACAAAACTTCTTGCACCGTAAAGCAATATATAATCTATATTTATTTTTAACATACTTGATCATATGTTTTAATGCAATCCAGTTTCCCACCTTGGTTTAGAGCGAAACCGACCACGCCTATGATAAAGCAAATGTCATATTTAGTACAAAGCATTACATACATGGTATACATGGTGCTTTCTACAATTGAAAAATAAAGAACCGAGTTTATCCTACCTACCACTATCGGCATTTTAGGACAATGAAAACTAGATTGATGAACTCCATGTTTGAAAGGTAGAAACGTCGTAGAATCATGCATGCTATTATGGGTAAGAATCTAGTCGATATAAGTAGAAACATGATTTCCTGGTTATCTCATGAAAGTTGATCCCATGAATGTGATTGCTCTCCATGTACGTGATAACTTCTTCCAAGTTCTCCACGTTGAGCTGTCCAAATAACCACAAATTAAACGATAATAACGCTTACATATAGTTTTCTATGAGTAGGATATGGTGAACGTATATCTTTAAGAATAGTGCAACGCCGTCATCAAGGTTCTTGTACGCACATGACTTCTCATGACATTGATTAAACCTATTAAAAGTAATGACTTGAACAAATTCAATATTTCTAGATCTAGATGCCATCGCAAGTCCATAAAATGGACGTCCTATTTTTGCTTGTCAAGCGGTCTCGACTATGTCATACAAAATCATCTGGGTTCATCATATAGATGTGTTCACCAAGACTTTTATAATAAAAAGTTATATGGACATTCATTTGCAAGATTTCATCTCTAAGAAAATCCAAATAGATTCTTGTTGGGTTGCGAGCAAAACAATTTCCTCCTAGTCAGTTCCCTCTCTCTGAGTCTACCCTTTGACAATAAGACTACCCTTACAAGTTTCCACCTTCCTTTATGCTATCTCGTTTTCCTATACTTCTGATTGCATCACTTCTCATACACTCCTGTATGAATTTGTAACTTTTACAAAAATTCTACAACTTTATCTTGATCCGTTTCATTATAGTTGTCACCTTACTGTTCAGTTTATCTGGGATCATCTCAAAAGACTATCGTAAAAGCGTTTACCAAACAATTGGATGTGTAATCCTCCGAGTATGACAAGACACTCCATATGCACTGGGATTGTCATACTGTGTACTCAATTCCTTGTCCAACTTCTTGTTGTGGGTTTGGTGGAAGTTTTATTCTAAGCTCATCCAAAGAATCTGTGGTTCATCATGAGCTACTCATTAAAAAAATAAGGCATTGATGTTAACTATAACCTTTTGATCCTTGGCATAGAAAAGTTAATCTTCTTTTATTCTCCTCAGACACCTAATAAAGAAACAGATATCTGTTCTTGATTTCACGTATTCTCTCTTCTATTTTCTGAAATAATGACTTGTTTTTCTTTCTTGTTTCAGCTTTTTTGGTACTTTTACTACACTTGGAATGCTTTTATCTTTCCAAGATTTTCTCACACTACGTTCATGTTATTGTCTTTAATAATTTTTAATAATGGTTTCTCGTTGTATAGTTGCACTAATACCACTTCAATATCATATAAATTATTATTGCGAGTTCACGATTCTTATAAAAAGTTTTCATAATGAAATGTTGGACATTTAGTATGTTCTTCAAAATTATGAGGGCATTGTAGTCCCCATTAGTAAACTTTTGGCTTCATTCCTCTGATATGTAGTTGCCATCACGAATGCGATTTGAGATGGTAGAGACATTTTTTTTGAGAGTTTTGTCACAATCTCTCTTGATTCGTCGTGCGAACAAAAACTCTTGATTCTAGTGGTAATGTGGTGTATTGTGACTAGCAAAACACGAATATAACAAAGAAACGAATGACAACACTTGCCATTGATTGATATCTCATAGAGCTTAGCCGTGCTCTTAAGTTTTCAGACCAAAGTACTTAAACCATGCGAGATTTGCGGCATAACCTAAAAGACATTTCAACTTATCACAGTTATACTCTACCCATAATAAAATTCTGTAACATTTTGCTTAGTTAGACCCAAGGTAGTCTTCATTCGAGATTACATTAATTCTTTTTAAGTAACCTTACGGTGTGTTTAAATATAAAATAATCTTAATGAATCTCACGTGGGTATAAATGTATAACCCTCATGGCAGCAGACCAATTTGACCTGGCTTGCATATTAAGAGTACATGCCGAAAATAAATGAAATACTACGGGACTAACTATGCAATTTACTTGCAAATGGTTAAGCTTGCCCAAGTACAATTTATATTATATAAATAGGGTAATTCTATTTGCATCACCACTATTGATATTCACACTACAAAAAATTGCCATATTTTAATAAAAAAATAGAAATATTATTTTTGACCCTCAGTCTCTCTGTCCCTCCCTCCCTCTCCTCATCATGTTCTCTATCCTTCCCACTTCTCGTACTCTCTCTCCTCTCCCTCTCCTCACCCCTCCTCCAATATTCTTCCATATTCTGGTAACCAAAAGTAACTACTCCACATTTTTCAGTCTCTCTCTCGCACCCTTATCTCTCTAGAACGATCACTCTTTCCCTCTGTCTCTCTTTTTTTATCTCACATTTTCCCTCTCTCTCACTTTTGCACACTACCATTGAAAACTACCAGTGACAACCACAAAATAGAACCAAGCAACTATTTTTAAATCCCTCGTTAAATTTTTTGTTTGATTCTAATTGTATCAAATTTTGGTTTACAAGAATTTTTGAACACAGGTTTTGAAGAATTAGGTCAATATAAATGTTCGATTTGATGTGTTGATTGTGTGATTGAATAGAAAAACTTTTTTTTTTGAGAATGTGTTGTTTTGTCACGCCCCGAAAATTTGTATCTCCCAAGCACGTGATTTATGCTACAACACATATAAATATATAACCAATATCATAAATGCCAAAACATAATCTCAAATAAAAGTAGCTCATATAGCTAAAAATAAAATAAAAATACTACCTCATGTTTAAAATAATTTGCCTTCTTATTTTTACCAATGCAAATAGAACAATTGGAATCAATTTTAAAATATCCCTTGGCTCGACGGCCTACAATTAGGAAATAATAACTGTTCACAATAATAAAGACAACCACGACCGAATTACTCGAGTGATTTTCAATAGAACCTCTAGTCTTGTATATGAGAACCTCTAGTCTTATATACGGCGACCTCCAGTACTTGTCTCTGCTTGGAGTTTTACATAAGGGGAAAAATACAAAGAGACATAAATAACCTAAACAAGCGGTTATGATTACTGAATTGAAAACTAGTAACCACAATAAAATATGTAACATGAATATAAAATATGCCACAATAAATGCAAAATACCACAGTCAGGTGAAATATGTAAATCAAACAAAGAAAACTCATTCCCGTAATAAAAGGTACATCATCTCTACATATCTCTATTTTACATCTTCTAGGTTTAATTTTTTATTTCACATTTTAAACTTACACTACAGGGCATAACATGTCCCCGTAACTTTATGCGTTCCACTTGGAACCTAAAGATATTATACAATAGAGGGTCAGTCCTTGTCACCCTCTAAGCATAATAGCACAATAGGATACTCCTTGTCACCCTATTTTATAAATATATGAATTAGAGAGTCATTCCTCAACACTCTCTAAAAAAAAATATGGCACAATTATATCATCTCACCATAGTTCCACACTTTCAATTTCATATCCATAAATCCTCAATTTATCAATTTAAACATCTTTCCTATGCTATAATTGATTTCATGTTCATACCATAATATCAAATTCTACCACCCATCTACAGTACACAAACACACGATACCAAACCATGAATAAATACACATAATAACTTGTGGTTTTAACTACAGTACAATAAGAGCCAAACTGCACCTATAATTTTTTCACAAGAACTCCCTTGGAAAAGTGTTGTGGAAAACCCTAGAAATCACGATTAAGGAAGTACCGGCGAAAAGTTGGAACCTATGAACAAATAATTGAGAATTTACAAACATTTTTTGATTGATTAGAGTTCAAATGAACATAAACGAATATGAGTAAAACTTACCTCACTACGGAGAAGATGAAGAGTAAAGTTCGATTCCGCATTTAGGTCATTGAACGGAATGATTCTATACCAATATTTGATGATTTTTGCCTAAAGAAATCTTCTCCTTCTCTTTCTATATGTTTATAACAAAAAAATTTATGTTTGGAACCGTCAGTTATAAAAATATATATATAATAGTTTCGAAATTGAACCCATAAACCACTTCTCAGGATAATTCATTATATATTTTTAATGCTAACAAGTTTAAAAAGAGGATGGATTACCATATCACAAATCCTAAAGTCAGGCATATCGAAGCCTATGAACTAATCGTAAGGATAATTATTGTTGTTCTACAATGAACTAAACATAGAGAACATTATACTAGAATCGCGAACGTAAAAATTTCGGATGTAATCCAGTATGAGACCAGTATACCACACTGATCTATTCAATTCTTATTACCCAGCCTCTATTTGCTTTAGCCTGTCGTGGATAACGGATTCCCAAAGTACAATAACCTTCTCGCAGGTTCAAATGGAAGCAATATTCCGAACTCCAATTGGTCCTTTCGTAATATGATACTCTTTGTAACTTTTTAAATGCTTTGAAAAAATTACACGGTGCATGCAGGTATATTTTTCCAAAATTTCGGGTGTAATTGTAATGCTTTAAAATATGTTAGAGGGCCTTAGTATTTATAGAAATTAAAAGACCTCTCCAACAGTTACAAATTCCAATCTATGGAGTGCAACCTGTGCCTCTTCAAACAAGTGAGGTTGTTTTACAATTAATCAAAACATTGTGCCTCTTCAGTGCAAAACATGAGGGTCAAAGTTGACCTGTTAGGTAGGTGGGTCATAAGACCTAGATACAGGCAAGCGACTTTCGTGGGTCAGGCCCAATAGTTGTGGCTCAAATTGTATTGGGGTCGTTCTATTATTCATTTTGGACCCAATCCAAAAAAAATTTAATATGTAATTAATATTGGCCCAAATAAATATGGACCAAACAAATATGAGCCATAGTTTAACCATTCACAATTTATTCTAAACAATAATCGACCCAATCATTCAAAATTTATTTTAAACAATAATGGGCCCAACCCTTGTATCAACAATTTGACTTATATACCACTTAGTTTTACAAAACAAAGTCGATGTGGGATAGTTTTTACAGAGTTATCTTCTATTTCTTTCCTAATATTTGTCTACTTCATGGATACCATTTTGAAGTCATATACCATTCACACAATATAACCGTTCGGGCTTATAAATAGCTCCTTAGAAAGGCTTCTCAATAAACCTAGAATCATTTTTTTTAAGTTTCAATTTTATTAACACCAAAAAACTTACAATGAAGTACAAGGTGGTATCTGTCCAACTAACACTACAACTCGCTCTAGAAGGAGGTACAACGTGACTAGTCTAGTACAAATTACATATCAATAAATACACAAATCTAAACTAAAAATACACAATAAAATACAAACTGGTATGATACAAAATAAATAAACAATTAAGATTATATACCAGGCTATAAATATAAAAAAAAAATATAACAGATTGAACCAATCAAGTTGCAACATAAATAGTGCTTAAACATAAACTCTATTCCCGGAGAGGAATCTTTGCATCCAAATGGTCTTAAAACTAACTGGATAGACTGATACTCTATCCTATCTAGCATCTACTACTCAACATCCAAGCTGTAATGTCCTAGAAATTCAGAGAAATTTTTTTGCATTTTAATAATATTATATAGTATGATATAATATTAATATGATGTATTATATGGCGAGTTAGTAATAAGTACGATTATATTTATAGAAAAATATACATAATGCATAGTGCATAGTCTCGTAGAGCGGATTTAGCGTCAGTTAGTATTGAAATAAAGTTGTCGGTCGGAGTTTGCCAGTAGTTGCATAAAGTAGCATAGATCGAGTTTCAGGTACTCAAATGCCATTTTGGAAAGTTGTTTGACACTTTCATTAATATCTATAAGTGATTCTAAGTGTTTTTTGAAATTTTTGGCCCGAGGTATTTGGATCCAAATTCTCGTGGCTTCGATCGATCCAGGTGCATTTGGATTAATCTAACTTATCAGATCGATTGATCCAAGTGCTATTGGATCAATCCAACTGCTTTGTCTGTCTTAAGTTGTATGGACCAAACACTTGTCTTCTTCATTTCATTCTCCTATTTCCAAAAATTGGAGAGAGAGGGAGTGGTGGAGTCTTAAAACTTCACACTTTGAACTCCGATTTCATCTAGTCACGGTGCTCGAATCCGTATAAAAAGTAGATTTTCTTTGCCCTAGAGATGAGGAGATCGTTTCGATATAAGTCATTCTTTCATCCCTTTCATTTGAATTGTCTCGATTTCCTTGCATCTTTCGTACGTGAAATTTTATTTGATATTCTTGTTTATCGTTATGAGTTGAATACTTTTATGTCTAGGAGTTTAACGATTTGATTTCATTTGATAGATCAAATCGAGGGGTGATGTCACGCCCCCAATTCCAAGCACCCAGAACCAAGGGTGTGATGCTGCTATATACTAACCCAAACCACATAATA